>CM035798.1:8401382-8518882 GCA_020466265.1 Siphamia tubifer | reverse complement strand
AGAAGTGATCATGTGACCATGTACGTCACGTTCTGTGACGTATAATTGCAGTAAAAGTGTTTCCATTGCGCTTTTGTGATAGATTAGAATATTGAAAATGTGTTTTTTCCAAATTCAGGTCTTTCCATTACTAGTTTTTTATAACACTATTTACATTTTGCAAATTTCCAAGGGTAAAGGAAATGCAGCTTTTGAGTCCTGCATTTGGCTCCGCTTGTTGTTTGGCACCATGTAGATGTCGACAGACTAGAAACTGTGAAAGTAGATGTAGATTTAAAAACAGGTGGTTGAGGTTGACCTCCAGGTAAAACACTGACTGATCATAGTGGATGTGAATTGAATTGAACTCCATCTGAACTCTTTGCTGATGCTTGACTTAAAGCATGAAGTGTAAACTGATTATTAGGCTGTTAGAGTTTTTACGCCTGCAGATACTTCTTTTCACTGACCGTCACAGCAGTTAGTTGTTTGTGAACTTTTCCATGTGATGTTTGTAGTTCAGACATGAGTCACTTGCTTTTCCTGTTTATGTGTACTTCCTGTTTACTGCCTTTAAATCAGTCACCATTAACCAGCATTGAAGCCATTAATCTCAGTGTCGATAGTAGAAATTCCATGACCACATTAGCGACTGTAAAGACCCGTGCGTCTGCTCTGTCTGACATTTGATTCAAGTCTGTTGTTTTAAGTCATTTTTGGAGATTTTCAGCTATAAATTATAATAGGTTAGCCTAGCCGTACTATCACTATTCATTCCATGTATGGGTCTAGTGGTGCTTCATAGTCAGGGGAGGTGGGGCTAAAAGGTTGTCTTTCACATCCCTCTGTATGTAATAGGACGGTACTACAACTAATGGAAAGTTGACGGAGGAGTCTGGAGAAAGTTAGAATGACGAAACAAAATGGTAGATTATGGATCTTAACGACTGTTGTCACTTCTGTAAAAAAGAATTTAAAGATTGTTGACGTTTTCTCACATTCTTCACTCATTTTTGATTAAAGGAAATCTACACCTGTTGTTGTTCTTCTTCTATGGTTGTTTCTGGTCAGTGATGCGCTGGTCGATGTATAATCAACCCACAACCAACTGTTTTTTTTTAACTAATCCGCCTGCAACTCAGACCACAAGAAATATATCTGAAAAGGACGGAACCGACCTGCATTTTTGAAAAGTAGTCAATGGTCTTTATGAACATCACATGACCTTACTCACACACCTGAACATCACATGACCTTACTCACACACCTGAACATCACATGACCTTACTCACACACCTGAACATCACATGACCTTACTCACACACCTGAACATCACATGACCTTACTCACACACCTGAACATCACATGACCTTACTCACACACCTGAACATCACATGACCTTACTCACACACCTGAACATCACATGACCTTACTCACATACCTGAACATCACATGACATTTGACCTTACTCACATACCTGAACATCACATGACCTTACTCACACACCTGAACATCACATGACCTTACTCACATACCTGAACATCACATGACCTTACTCACACACCTGAACATCACATGACCTTACTCACATACCTGAACATCACATGACCTTACTCACATACCTGAACATCACATGACCTTACTCACACACCTGAACATCACATGACATTTGACCTTACTCACACACCTGAACATCACATGACCTTACTCACATACCTGAACATCACATGACCTTACTCACATACCTGAACATCACATGACATTTGACCTTACTCACACACCTGAACATCACATGACATTTGACCTTACTCACACACCTGAACATCACATGACCTTACTCACACACCTGAACATCACATGACCTTACTCACACACCTGAACATCACATGACCTTACTCACACACCTGAACATCACATGACCTTACTCACATACCTGAACATCACATGACATTTGACCTTACTCACATACTTGCATTTATTTCTGTGTTAAAATTCCATGTCATTGTTTGTAAATTAATATGTTGATATTTTTGTTCTACTTCATCATTGTAACATTATCAACGTGCAGCATCTAAACCAGGATCGACAACCTGTAACACCCAAAGAGACATTTGAAGCCGGTTTCCATGGAAATGACACTGGGAGCTGCTCATCATCTTTAAAAATCTCAGCCAATGTGTCCCAAACCTTACTTTTTTTGTTTGTACGTTTCCAGAGCTTCCACTCTCTAACTTTATTTTCTCTCTGCTCCCTACATACCGTAGGATTCTGATCACGTTGTACGTCACCTTCATGCAAATTCAGTTAATAAAGTGTATTTAAGAGGTCATTTTAATGTTTATGTCAAACGACCACAACCCCAATATCATTAGAAATATTTTTCAATGACCAGGTCAGCTGGCGCATCACTGTTTCTGGTTGTTTCACTCCAAATCGTTGCAGTGTCACTTTGTTCGGCCCGCCTTCTGACTCTATACTTCACAGTGATTGATCGACCAGTTTCAGTGAAACCTAGTTACGTTGAGCGAAACTAGACTACTACGATAGAACATTAGATTTGCTGCCGGTAGGAGGGTCTAGTGCGGCTAGGTTAGTTTCTTTATTCTGCACACGACAATAAGTGCTTTGAACCTAATTTCCAATGTTTTTACATTTAAATTGTATGTTTATATGTATGTGTTTTTTATACACAAGTCAAATAAAAACATTCATTCTGGTCACTTATCATTCTGCCTTGTCAGCTGCAAAGGCCTCTTACTATTCTCATTTAATTGAGAGTAATAGTTATAATTGTAAATTATTATTTGACACTGTGTCTACACTGTAGATTTTGCAGTGTTAATTTGGAGACAATGGGACCAAATACACTCTAGAAGAAGTTAAATAAACTCTCTAAGTGTTAATTTAACACTGCAAAATTTACTGTGTAAACTCACACTGAGTGACCAGGTGGTTGGTTGCTTCAAAGTGACAGCTCATGATTTTTTATTGTTTTTTAAATGACAAGGTTGAGGACATCAGATTGAAAATAGCTCAGTTGCTAAACTGTGACTACCTATGTGCTGCTATTACACCAACAAGCAGTAGACAGTGTCTTACTGAGTTTGAGCCTCTTTCATTGTCTGAGCTTTCTAAAGTCATGAATGCATCACGTTCAACAACTTGTTCCTTAATCCTATCCCATCTTGGACAATAAATGAGCTCTGGCCTACATTAAGTCCTTATATTTTATTTATTTTAAATTCCTCATTTTCTGTGGGTATTTTCCCTTCATGTTTTAAATCAGCTGTGGTTAAACCCATTTTAAAGAAGCCCGGATTAAATGTTGACTTATTGTCAAATTATAGACCTATCTCAAACCTGACTTTTTTATCAAAGGTGTTTGAGAAAGTGGTGTCGAAGCAGTTAGTCCAGTACTTAACGACCAATGATTTATTTGAACCCCTTCAGTCTGCGTTTCGTGGAAATCATTCCACTGAGACCGCATTGACCAAGGTGGTCAATGATTTGTTATTTATGGATTCTGATCAAGTTTCGGTTCTATTGCTGTTGGATCTCAGTTCAGCTTTCGATACAGTAGATCACTGTATTTTAACTGATTGGCTTGAGCACTTTTTCAGCATCTCAGGAAAGGTGCTGCTGTGGCTCAAGTCATATTTATCAGACAGATCTCATAAAATTTTGTTTAATAATGCTCTGTCTTAGACTTATGCTGTTAAGCATGGGGTTCCACAAGGGTCTGTTTTAGGTCCTCTGCTTTTTATCTTGCACCACTGGGCCAAATCATGCAGAATTTTGGTATTGATTTCCATTGCTATGCAGATGACTTACAGTTGTATATGCCAGTAACTATTGGAAATAAGGCCGACATAACTAAATTCGAGACCTGTCTGTTGGAAATTAGAAACTGGCTATCAAAGAACTTCTTGTTCCTAAATTCTGCTAAGACAGAGATGATAGTCATTGGACCTCAGAAAATGCACCACCTTTTTGATAATTTCTCTCTGTCTCTGGATGAGTTTACTATTCCTTGCAGCGACAGAGTAAAGAATCTCGGAATCTTATTTGACCAGACCCTTGCATTTGATCGGCATATAAAGGAGGTGACAAAGGTGTCCTTCTTCTACCTTAGGAAAATAGCAAAAATCAGACTCATCCTGTCACTGAAGGATGCTGAGGTCCTTATTCACACATTTAAAATCCGTTACCAAATCTGCATATTACCACCGAAAGAACATTCGCTAAAATCAAGGGTCTTCTGTCCAAACCAGACACAGAAAAACTCATTCATTCATTCATTTTCAGTAAGTTAGATTATTGCAATGGTGTCTTCACTGGTCTAAACAAAAAATCAATCAGGCAGCTACAGCTGATCCAAAACGCTGCTGCCAGAGTCCTGACCAGTACCAGGAAACTGGACCACATCACACCCAGTACCAGGAAACTGGACCACATCACACCCGTCCTCAAATCCTTACATGTTCTTCCTGTGGGTCAAAGGATAGAATTCAAAATCTTACTCCTGGTCTATAAAGAACTAAACGGCCTTGGACCCAAATACATCCTAGACCTACTGGTTCCATATGAAGCATCCAGAGCCCTGAGGTCATAGGTCATCAGGAACAGGTTTACTGTGTGTTCCAAAGATAAGAACGAAACAAAGTGAAGCATCATTCTGTCTCCTCAACTGTGGAACAAACTACCTGGATACCTGAGGTCTGAAAACAACTGTTAACTAGTGTTAACTACTGTTAACTAGTGTTAACTAGAGTTAACTACTGTTAACTAGTGTTAACTACTGTTAATACCTGAGGTCTGAGAACAACTGTTAACTAGTGTTAACTACTGTTAACTAGTGTTAACTAGAGTTAACTACTGTTAACTAGTGTTAACTACTGTTAATACCTGAGGTCTGAGAACAACTGTTAACTAGTGTTAACTAGTGTTAATACCTGAGGTCTGAGAACAACTGTCAGTTCATTTAAATCAGATGAAAACATTATTGTTCACTGGAGCTTTTACTTAGATTATTATTTGCTTTAAAATGTTTTTATGTCTTGATTTTAATTGTCTTTTAAAGCATCTTTATCATTTTTTTAAATTTTCTTCTGTTTCTGTTTTTATGTAAAGCACCTTGAGTTGTCCTGTACATGAAATGTGTTATACAAATACATTTGCCTTGCCTTGCCTTTGTGACCTCTGGTTTAGATTACTGTAATGTCCTTTTGTCAGGATTACCGAAGAAAAGTTTTCAAGGCCTGCAGATGGTGCAGAATGCAGCAGCTCGTGTTTTGACCAGGACTGGGAGATATGATCACATTACCCCTGTACTGGCCTCTCTGCATTGGCTGCCATGTTATGTTAGGGCGGACTTCAAAATGCTCTTATTAATATATAAAATAATAAATGGCACTGCACCTTCTTATCTGAGAGATCTGCTGACTTTATATGCACCTTCTCGTGCACTTCGCTCTCAGGGTACTGGGCGATTGACAGTCCCTAAAGTCAGGAAAAAGACAGTTGGCGAGCGTGCACCGGTGTTATAGAATAGACTTCCACTGGACATTAGACAGGCATGCTCTGTTGAAACTAAAGACCCACTTGTTTACAGCCACATATGAAACTTAATCTGTTTCCTTTGTCTTAAATTGTCTTTTATGTATAAATCTGTTTCTTATGTTTTCCAGTTGTTTGGTCAGCATGTATTTTGTCTAAACATCTGTTTTAAATTACCTGTACAGCACTTTGACTGAAAGTGCTTTATAAATAAAATTATTATTATTAATTCATTCATTCAGATGTTTTTATGATGTGTTGAAGCCGCCATCATGAAATACAACGTCCCCTCAAAGGCACTGGCGTTGGCTCCAGTATCATGTCAAAGGTTGTTTTAATGAGTTGTAACGAGACCTGCTTTAAATGTCAGTTAGTGTGTGTGCTGCTGAGTGTGCAGGTGTTCAACTGCCTTCACCTTCAGTCTGGAAACATCAGAGTGGAATCCCACTGAGAGCAGATCACTGTGTCACACAACAACACAACACTAACTCTGCCCTTTTTTCCCCACCTGCAGCTGACTTATATATGAATTTATGTTTGTGTGTGTGTTCATGAGGATGCCAGGCAAAGGTTGGGAAGTGAAAAGACGTGGGAGATCTGCTGAGGTAAGACGGTGACTTCGACCCAGAATAACTACCAACAAAACACGCACCCCCCAAAACAACGGGAATGTTAGAGCTTGTTGATAAAGCATCGTACACCCCAGAGGATTCACCAACCTTAGCTGAGTTTAGAAACCCAGGAGATCACAGACGCACAGATTTAAGGGATGTCTCAAAACAACACATGCATTAAATGTTCACTTTCCACAGGAATTATCACAGATCTAAGGTGGTTTTCTGAATCTGCTGCACTTTATGTCCCCACAGGTTTAACCTCAAAGATGTTCATAAACCACTAAATACATCCTAAAACACCAAATGCAAGTATCCATGTGTCTTTGTATTAAAACACACAAACATAATTTAAATATTATATTTTTAAACATTCTGGGTTCCTGAGGCATACAGTTCACCCAAATGAGCATGTCCCCACTGAGCAAAGTCACTGTTTTATTACCTCCGCTAAGGAGGTATTAAATTCAAGTCTGTTTGTCTGTTTGTTTGTTTGTTTGTTTGTCAGCAGGATTCAAAAAGTTCAGAACGGATTTTGATAATGTTTTAAGGATGTGTTGGGAGTGTCACAAGGAACAATTGATTACATGTTGGTGGTGATCCGGTAGAGATCCATGATGACTTTGAATTGTATTCTCCATTTACCGCAATGTAAAATTTCAAAGTGATCCAGAATCCAGGATCACTACCGGATCACCACCAACATGTAATCAATTGTTCCTTGTGACACTCCCAACACATCCTGAAAATTTGATGAAAATCCATTCAGAACTTTTTACTTGCATAATCCTGCTGACATACAGACAGACAAACAAACGCACAGACAGAGAAACTGACTCAAATTTAATCCCTCCTTGGTGGACCTCTCTTCATTTGAAGGGGGGGGGTCTGCCTTGGCGGAGGTTTGCACTCTCAGAGTGCTTTTATAGTTGAATATAAAATAGTCAGTAACCACAGTTTTTTCTGCTAATATGATCATTTATCTGTCAACTTTAACCTTAAAATAAGAAATACTCATCATCACTCATCATCTGAACCCGCTTTATCCTCACTAGGGTCACTGGGGTCACTGGGGTCACTGGGGTCACTGGGGTCACTGGGGGTCTAATCCAGCTCCAGCAGGTGAAAGCGGGGTACACCCTGTATGAGTCTCCAGTTCATCTCAGGGCTGAACATATATAGACAAACAATCACTGTCAGATTCAGACCTATGAGTGATTTAGATTAACCAGTTAACCAGTTAACCTATCAGTGCATGTGTTTGGATGGTGGGAGGAGCCAGAGTACCTGTCTGTTAAGTATTTAAACCCTCATGTGTCTTCACTCGTGTGAGTATGTCTGCTTTCCCATGTGACCTATGAGCGTTTTGTCTTCTCTGGTTTTGAGTGTGTTTCTGGTTCTTGGTTTTTGCTTTCCCTCTGTCTGTTCTGTGGGTGTGTTTTGTTTATGACCTTTGGCCTCAGATTTTGCCTCACACCCTTTGGAAATGACGTTCTTTGGCTCTATGGACTGACCTGTTTCTGGCTTATGTGGCTGTTTCACTCAGTGCCATTAACTCCCTGACGCAGGTCCCAGAAGGAGCACTTATTTCCACTATTAAAACTGTTATTAATAAACCATTTAAAGACCTTATACTGAGTCTGTGAGTCTGCATTTAGGTTCCATCACTTTCCTGTGCCGTGATAGGTTTAATCCAACTTCCTAAGCACCAGGAAGTGACATCACTGAAGTCTTTTCCCACTCAAACTGTAAGAACAGGTCAGTGTTACCATACTTTCTGACCTATATTTCATTGATTTTATTATCAGATTGACATTGTCCATGTCCATTGTCCATTGTCCATGTCCATTAATTTGTTGTTTTCCTCATACTTTCTAACGTTCTAAAATCCTGTCTAATCAATAAAATCAAAGATTATTTAAAATCCTGATGTCATGTGATGCAACAAGGAAGTACAGGGGACAAGAGCACATGCTGGGTCACATGCACGAGTAGTGTCATGGTAAGTCTATTTTTAAACTATAAAACACACATAAATCACCAATAAAAATATTACTAAATAGACTAAAATGTTTTTTAAACTATTTTAGTCATTTCATATGAACAAATCTACAAATCCTTCTTTAAAAAAAAAGTTAAAAAAAAAAGGAAATAAAATTAAAATAGAAAACATCCAAATTAATTGTGGCCTGTTGAACCACATTTCATTAGTGGTCGTCCATTCAACCTTATGTTCATCAACTTTTCAGAATTCATAACTAACAAGAATATTTTTAGGTATTTTTTCTTAGTTTTCAGTCTAATATGTTCATGGATCATGAAGAAATTCTTCGTTTATCAATTGTTTTTATTTTTACATCAATAATTCTTGTCCCTATCGGGACAAAGTGATTTATAAATGATGCTAACCCAACATAAAGGTTGTAAAGTGGGAATTTGGGAATTTAGTACACTTAAAATCAAAGGTCTTTTTTCATGAATGTCCTTAATAAGTCCCATGGAGTGTTAAATTCAGATTGTTAAAGGTCCATAGTGCTGTGAATGTAGTTTGTGTGTGGTGTTGTTCCAGAGCAGAGCACTAAGTGAGGGCATGGAGAGGCTAAAGTGACTGTGAGCTGGAACTGTGTTCAGCTGAAACTCTGACACTCTGACTGTGCACACAACAGCTTCATACATTATTCATCCTGTCACAGTCCTGTAGACACAAGCTAGGGGAGTGTTTTTCTCATTCTCACTGTTTTCTCCACTCACTCTTCACATACATGACAAGGATGAAGATCTACACAACAGCACAGAGGGGAAACTAGGCCAGCTGTTTCCCACTGTGGGAAGGAGATGCAACAGCACATATGCTCAAATATGCACTTTCTACAAATGAGTCCAAACTCAAAATCTGCACTGGAAATAAATCTGACCAAGTGTCTCTGGTATATGAAGGTTGTGTGGTGGTCAACATGTCTGCCAGTCTGCCCCAGGACAACTGCAAATACACATGTATGTATAGGGTGCAGAGTAAAGGGTATGTATAGGCTCAGTTGGTAGAGCGGGGCAGGGCGTCCAATAACTGAAGGGTCGATGGTTCGTGTTCTGACTTTGGCTGTCCACATGTCCAAGTGTTCTTGGGCGAAGACACTGAACCTTGACTCCCAGTAGGACTGACAGAACCTTAGGAACCTACTGGTGTATGAGTGTGTGTGAATGTGAGGCTAATGTAAAGAGCTTTGTTTAATTTTTTGTGTATTTTTATTGCATTCTACTATATTTTTAGTCAATTTTTACTGCACTTTACAACATTTTTAGTGCATCTTACTGGATTTTACTACATTTTAGACCAGGATTATCAAACTCATTTTCTTCATTTTCCACATTCAGCCTAATTTGATCTCCAATGGGTCAGACCAGTAAAATGAAAGCATAATAACCTATAAATAATGAGAACTACACATTTATGTCATTGTTTTAGAGCCATTAAATTATGAAAATACTTTTATAAATCATCCAAATACAAAAAAAGTTAAATTTGATAAAGAAAATCAGGTTAATTTTAACAATATTCTGCCTCAGTTCCTTATTAGTCCATGTGTTTTATTATGGATCAGTTCTACAAAGACACTAAACTCTTAGTAACAGAAGCAGGAAATGGATTTTCTTTAGACATTTCAGGTTTTTCACATTTTACTGTTACAGTAAATTTAAAATGCGACTACTTACAAACAATTCACAGGACGAAAACACTTCTGGAATGCATTAATTTCACAAGTTGAGGTACCACTGTAGCTAAAACATGTACATGTCTTAATGTGTTAATTCCTTTTTTTAGAGGGTCATTTTTCCAGTAGACTTTAGTTCCTGCTCATATACTCTGTCAGGCAGTGATGGACACATAGATGCATATATATGATGGGATGGAAGCTCCATCCATTAACTGCTGAAGGGGGGGGGGGGTGTTCCCCTGTTTGTGCGGTGGATTCAGTCTCATAACTCCAGCTGTCTGGAAGCCAACATCCACTTGAGTGAGTGCTACTGGAGGTGGTGTTCAGCTAATGTGACACTGCTGCTGAGCCACCGCTGCTGAGCCACCACACATAACCACACTATTCACAAAGAACTCAAGGAAAGAAAAACCATGAACTTTTATGGATTTAATTGAGTTTAAAAGGTCAATAACTGCTGCTGTTCTAGAAGATCTACATCAGTGCTCTCAAACCCATTTTCTTCAGGGGCAGAGGTGGAAGAAACTAAGTATAAGTACTTCTTTTACTGTACTTAAGTACAGTTTTTAGGTATATGTACTTTACTTGAGTATTTATTTTTTTGGCAACTTTTTACTTTTACTGTCTATATTTTTGTATAATATCTGTACTTTATACTCTTTACATTTATATAAATATATGTACTTTATACTCTTTACATTTATATGAATATATGTACTTTATACTCTTTACATTTATATAAATATATGTACTTTATACTCTTTACATTTATATAAATATCTGTACTTTATACTCTTTACATTTATATAAATATATGTACTTTATACTCTTTACATTTATATGAATATATGTACTTTATACTCTTTACATTTATATAAATATCTGTACTTTATACTCTTTACATTTATATAAATATATGTACTTTATACTCTTTACATTTATATAAATATATGTACTTTATACTCTTTACATTTATATAAATATCTGTACTTTATACTCTTTACATTTATATAAATATATGTACTTTATACTCTTTACATTTATATAAATATCTGTACTTTATACTCTTTACATTTATATAAATATATGTACTTTATACTCTTTACATTTATATAAATATCTGTACTTTATACTCTTTACATTTATATAAATATATGTACTTTATACTCTTTACATTTATATAAATATCTGTACTTTATACTCTTTACATTTATATAAATATATGTACTTTATACTCTTTACATTTATATAAATATCTGTACTTTATACTCTTTACATTTATATAAATATATGTACTTTATACTCTTTACATTTATATAAATATCTGTACTTTATACTCTTTACATTTATATAAATATATGTACTTTATACTCTTTACATTTATATAAATATATGTACTTTATACTCTTTACATTTATATAAATATATGTACTTTATACTCTTTACATTTATATAAATATATGTACTTTATACTCTTTACATTTATATGAATATATGTACTTTATACTCTTTACATTCTCAGAATAAACTTGTTTTTCTAATCTCATAATTATGCTTTTTCTTTATTAAATCTCCTTTTTATGACTATAAATGTCCTATAAATGTTCTGTCCATATCCACTAAACTCAGTACCATGACCCAATAAAACACATTATCTACACACTAACTCACTTTTAAAGGAATTAGTTTAGGATATTTTTGAAGTTTTCCTTTTTTTTCCTGCTTAAACAAATAGTATTTCATCCATAGCAACAAATAAAAATCTGTTTTACTTCATTACAATTCTGAAGTTTTTACTTTTACTTCAGTAAAGGAGTTGAATCAGTATTTATACTTTTCCCATTTTTTTTCAAATCAGTAGCTGTACTTCTACAAAAGTACAGAATGTGAGTACTTTGACCACCTCTGTTCAGGGGCTACATTCAGCCTGATTTGATCTCCAATGGGTCGGACCAGTAAAATGAAAACATAATAACCTATAAATTTGTCATTGTTTTAGTGGAAACCATCCCCTATTAAATTATGAAAATACTTTTATAAATTATCCAAATACAAAAAAAATGTCAAAAGGAAAATCACAGTAATTTTACCAATATATATTTTTAAAATATTTTTTTAAGGGACAAACAGAAGAAGTAGGTTTATGTGTGGACAGTAGGTTTATGTGTGGACAGTAGGTTTATGTGTGGACAGTAGGTTTATGTGTGGACAGTAGGTTCATGTGTGGACATTAGGTTCATGTGTGGACAGTAGGTTCATGTGTGGACATTAGGTTCACGTGTGGACAGTAGGTTCATGTGTGGACAGGAGGTTTACGTGTGGACAGGAGGTTCACGTGTGGACAGTAGGTTCATGTGTGGACAGGAGGTTTACGTGTGGACAGTAGGTTCATGTGTGGACAGGAGGTTCACGTGTGGACAGTAGGTTCATGTGTGGACAGGAGGTTTACGTGTGGACAGGAGGTTCACGTGTGGACAGTAGGTTCATGTGTGGACAGGAGGTTCACGTGTGGACAGTAGGTTCATGTGTGGACAGGAGGTTTACGTGTGGACAGGAGGTTCACGTGTGGACAGTAGGTTCATGTGTGGACAGGAGGTTTACGTGTGGACAGTAGGTTCATGTGTGGACAGGAGGTTCACGTGTGGACAGTAGGTTCATGTGTGGACAGTAGGTTCATATGTGGACATTAGGTTTACGTGTGGACAGTAGGTTCATGTGTGGACAGGAGGTTCACTTGTGGACCGTAGCTTATGTGTGGACAGTAGGTTCACATGTGTGGACAGTAGGTTCACAAGTGTGGACCGTAGGTTCATGTGTGGACATTAGGTTTATGTGTGGACAGTAGGTTCATGTGTGGACAGTAGGTTCATGTGTGGACATTAGGCTTACGTGTGGACAGTAGGTTCACGTGTGGACAGTAGGTTCATGTGTGGACAGGAGGTTCACGTGTGGACAGTAGGTTCATGTGTGGACATTAGGTTTACGTGTGGACAGTAGGTTCATGTGTGGACAGGAGGTTCACGTGTGGACAGTAGGTTCATGTGTGGACAGGAGGTTTACGTGTGGTCAGTAGGTTCATGTGTGGACAGGAGGTTCACGTGTGGACAGTAGGTTCATGTGTGGACAGTAGGTTCATATGTGGACATTAGGTTTACGTGTGGACAGTAGGTTCATGTGTGGACAGGAGGTTCACTTGTGGACCGTAGCTTATGTGTGGACAGTAGGTTCACATGTGTGGACAGTAGGTTCACAAGTGTGAACCGTAGGTTCATGTGTGGACATTAGGTTTATGTGTGGACAGTAGGTTCATGTGTGGACAGTAGGTTCATGTGTGGACATTAGGCTTACGTGTGGACAGTAGGTTCACGTGTGGACAGTAGGTTCATGTGTGGACAGGAGGTTCACGTGTGGACAGGAGGTTCATGTGTGGACAGGAGGTTCATGTGTGGACATTAGGTTTACGTGTGGACAGTAGGTTCATGTGTGGACGTGTCTCAGATGGAATGGACTATTTACACAGAGTATGAATGTCGAATGTGGTTTATTGTCCACTGGCTTCATAAACATAATCTGGCACAAAGACATATGTGTGTGTGTGTGTGGACGTTCATGTCCTTGTCCTGGAGTGTGTCCCTGAGCGCCATCAGCACCACCTCACTACGCTAATGTGCTAATGATAGATTATGTATGTATGAGGGCGGGCTAAATGCACAGATCTAATTTCCCTGCAGGGGGAAAAAAAAAAAACAGCCGTTGCGTCCCCCCCCCAACACAGACATATGCACACACACACACACACACACACACCCACCACCACCCCAGACTGATGAAGCACTGAAATGACCAGAGAAAATCAAACAGGAACTGGTCTGAGAAGAGATAACATGAACACTCCAACCTAATCGCTAACCTTAATGTTAGCGATATGGATGAATATGAATTCTGAAATATGTGTTTAAGTGGAAAACAACATTAACTAATAATAATAATGATAATAATAATAATAATGGAATAGATTTATATAGCACTTTTCAAGGCCCATTTACACACATATTTACATTAGTGATCCATTATTCAATCGCTCTTACATGCGCACTCTGGTGGTGGTAAACTACATATGTATCCACTGTTGTCCTGGGGCAGACAGAAGCGTGGCAGCTATTTCGTGTCTACAATCCCTCTGATGACCACCAAACATTGACACACATTCATACACCAGTGTGAGTGACACTGGAGGCAGGAGAGTGAAGTGTGTTTGCCCAAGGACACAACAAACTGACTGGAATGGAGCAGGAATCGAACCCTTCGGTTAATAGACAACCCGCTCTACCAACTAAGCCATGGCCACTTCTAAAAACTAGCACATTATCTACACGAAGAACATAGATGAACTGTTAATGTCGGATGTCAAATATTAAATCATTATTGAAAACATCAATCGCTTTTTCCATTTACCTTCAAATTACACAAATATAATTTGCTCAAAAAAAAATTGGCAGGCAGGTTGGTTGTATCTGAGACCAGAGGGCAGGAGCTGTAGTTGGTGGTTGGTTGGTGTAGTTAATGGACTCATCTATCTGCTGCAGTTTCCTGTTGTATAGGGATTGAGGGCTAAGCTGTAGCACCCTGATGAGTCTGCTCGACCATTTAACTATTTGATTAAGTGAATTTGTGTGAATCATATCATCAGTACTGACAGCTATTGACACGCAAACCGCAAAATGGAAACCACAACGTTGAAATGTAGCGTCATGTAATTGCATATTCATATTTTCTTTTTTCATCATGACATTAGGTTGATTAGATGGCTGTTAGCGCTATTCAGCATTGATGCTAGTCTGGTAAGCTCAGCTTAATGTGTTAGCTAATGCATTTCAATGGACATAATTATCCTTACCTAACCCTGAAATATGGACCAGGGTCCCTCTGTATGTTTTTGATCCATTTATCCCAAAGTGTCTTATCTTTGGGGAAACTTTTGTTGTTTTTTTTTTACTATTTTAACAAAGATCCTATGGTATTCAGATACAGTGGACCATTTCATCCCAATATTTGGGATATTGTTTGAAGAACTTAAACTTGATTCTTCACAATCAAAAATATTGACCTTCTCATCAATTTTGACAAGATGTTGCATTTTACTTTTGTGGAAATCTCCTAAACCTCCATCTAGTTCTTTATGGTTTAGTGATTTTATGTTTTTTCTTAAATTGGAGAAGATTAACTTTACAGTGAAAGGCAGTTTAATTGGTTTATTCAGAAATTGAATGAAAATGGAAATAACATACTTTAAATCCTTACCAACTTTGGCCTTGGGTTTTTTTTCTTACCTGATTTTAATATTCATAAATATTTATTTATTTTATATTTCTCTAATTTAGTGCATGTTTAATTTGACGGCTGATCTACAGTTAAATGAGCATTTTCCAGTTTGGTTTCTAAAAATGTTTTGTAATGTTTTAGCATTTTAATATTAATAACTAATGCAGATATATTGTTCTCTTTTTTGTTCTATGTATTTAAAAAAAACAAGAAACTTGATTATTTGCAGGATTTTTGTTTTTTTTTGTGGTTGTTGTTTGTATAATCATCCAATGGATTTGTGTGAAATTTAGAAAGTAGAAAGTAGTAGAAAGTAGAGCGGTTCGATCTTTATTATAAAGTTGCACCCAAACTGAGTTACTTATATTAATGAATATGATAAACGAACATAAATAACTGCTTCAAACAGATGGAACATTCCACTGAAACTCAATTCCTGGACTTTTAAATTGACTGGCGTTGGAAGGTCTTCCTGTACCTGTCTTTTATTTTTATTAAAACTCCCATTTCATACAGTTCTGAGTCGCTTTTCAAAACAGAGCATTTTCTGAAACCTAATATTGGCAGCAGGGCCTCGAGTGGAGGAAAAAAAAACCCACAAACCTGCCAATGCAGCCGTCAAGTGAGTGAAAGAGAGAGAAAGAGAGAAAGAGAGTGAGAGAGAGAGAAAAAATATGAGAAAAAAGGAGAAAATGGAGTCTAGACAGAAAGGCAGTGAGAGTTGGATGGAGTCAATGGTTCTGTTGGAAACTGCATACTTACCTACTACTGGTACTAACTTCTTGAGAATGCAGTGTGTTTATAGCCTAGCCACGCTAGCTCCTCCTAGCATCAGTAAATCTAATGTTCTATCGTACTAGTCTAGTTTCGCTCAATGTAACTTTTGGCTATATTTCACTAAAACTGGTCGACCAATCAGGGTGAAGTATAGAGTTAGAGGGCGGGCCTAACAAAGTGACGCTGTGACGATTGGTAGAGAAACAAGCGTAAACAACCACAGAAGAAGAACAACAACAGGTGTAGATTTCCTTTTATCACAGATGAGTGAAGAATGTGAGAAAACGTCAACAATCTTTAAATTCTTTTTACAGAAGCGACAACAGTCGTTCAGCTCCATAATCCACCATTTTGTTTAGTCATTCCTAACTTTCTCCAGACTCCTCCGTCAACTTTCCGGCGCTCTAACTACGTCAGGGGTCTCAAACTCATTACTTTCAGGGGCCACATTCAGCCCAATTTGATCTCCAGTGGGCCAGACCAGTAAAATAATAGCATAATAATAACCTTGAAAATAAATTACAACAAATTTTTGTGTTTGTTTTAGTGCAAACAAACCCCATTACCTTATGAAAATACTTTTTAAAGATAAATTAACCAACAATGAAGATGTGAATAAACTGAAAAAAGTGAAATATCTCAAGAAAAATACATGAAATTTAACAATATTATGCCTCAATTTATCATTTACGCACATGCATTATGGATCAGATCTACTACAAAAGACATTAAATTGTTAAAATTGTGCTTAATTTTCTTTATACATTTCAGGTTGTTCATATTTATTCAGGTTTTTCACATAGAAAATATTTATCAAGCGTAAATATTTTTCCTAATTTAATGTTTCTTTGAAATTATCATTATTTATGGGAATAATTAAAATTATTTTCACATCAAAATGAGAAGAAAACATGGAGTCATTCTTTTTTTTTAAGGTTATTCTGCTATTATTGGACTCTATATAATATTGGCCTGTATGTGGATCCTGAATTAAAATCCGTTCTACAGCCTTGACTGTGGTATTTTTGCACTTAGGAAATTCATCCTGGGGCCGCATTGGAACCATTGGCGGGCCACATTTGGCCCCCGGGCCGCATGTTTGAGACCCCTGAACTACGTCATCCTAAAGATGACACTCATTGGTTGTAGTACCGTCCTATTGCATACAGAGGGATTTGAAAGACAATCTTTTAGCCCCGCCTCCTCTGACTATGAAGCACCACTAGACCCATACATGGAATGAATGAGGATAGCACTGCTAGGCTCATGTGTTTACATTGGCAGTATGACATTTAGAGAATGTGAGAAGTTTCCAGATGCAGCCATGTATCATGATCTACCTACTTGTACTGACATTACTGACAAGATGCAACACAATGTGATGTCCAATAGTACAGCCCCTACACAAGAATGTGTTCAACATTTGTTTTGTGTATCCATTTATTTTCATAAACTTTATTCAGTTTTTCAGTTAGACATGACTTTCTTCCTTTATGATGTGCATTTATTTATGAAGGTGGAAAAGATTTTCCCTCCAGTTTTCATGATAGGTCGTGTGTGATGTTAATGATTTAGTCATTAGATTTACAGTGATTCAAACTGTTTGAAATATAAAACAAATACTTTAAAGAGGAATGTGAAAGTTTTTCTTATCCTTAAATTTAGATTATTTAGAAATTAATTTTCACACCTGTGTGAAAATGACCCTGGTCCATTGTTCTCTTTCAGCTTGAGAAAAAAAAGAAGCCCACCAAACTGAAGGTAGAGCCACTTGTGCTGGACTTGAGCCAATCAGCTGGATCCAATTTATGAGTAAATGATGCTGAGAGCTTCTCCAAGTCTTTGCAATGAGACCTTAGCATGCTATTGGGGTGGGGGTGGGGGTGGGGGTTCCCTAGTGGAAGTGAGAGTCATAGAAATTACTCGTCAAGGTCGCCGGTGGTAAGGGTAAGACATGGGGGCGATGCATGGGGCCAACATCCCTCACATATCCAAAAATAGCCCTCAGAGGAGGAGTGTGTATATTAGCTGGATTTAACCCTTTAACATCTGACACTTTAGCAGCTCCACAGTAAAAAAAAACAAAAAAACATAAATACGTAGAAAAAAATATGCAACACAATGAACAAAAATAGCCAAAGTGGTCAATAAAACAGACTTTACATTACAGGTCACTAATAAGGTGGTAGATCTATGGTAATTATGATTTAATATCATGATAAAAATCCTTTGTAACAGCTTAAATATTAACTAATTTCCATACAGTTAATCTCACCCAATCAACATGTGTTTGTGTATGTGTGTGTGTATGTGTGTGTGTATGTGTGTGTGTATGTGTCCACAGAAACATATCGTGCTATAACTCAATGAAGACTTGAAATATCATCATTAACTTACATGGATATATATATATATATATATATATATATATATATATATATATATATATATATATATATATATATATATATATATATGTCCATGTAATTTAATGCTAATACACGAGGTGATTACAATTATTTCACTCAACCTATGTTGGGTGAGATTAATAACACAGAGAGCGAAGTCTGTCCTTTGGTGTTAGTTTTGTGCTCATGATCCCAGTAGTTTGGAAACTGTAACGTGAACAGACTGTGTGCAAACGTCACCTCTCATCCACTCTTTCTAACTCTTTCATGAACTTCACAACTGTGAGTGAGTCCAAGGAATATCAACGTACTGTTGTGTAAATTGTGGTTTTCAGGGGACTCCAGCTCTGTAATAATGTGAGTTCATTTCCACTGAGGCAGGAATGAAATCAGCCTGGGCTTTAAGAGTAGTCCTGTCTTATCTGGAAGCAGGGCTTTTCTTCCATGGCAGATACATCACACTTTTTCACTGCTCAGGTTTGTCTTACTGCCACTTATTACCTGCCAACACTGCAAATAATCTCTTTTTTGGAAGAAATGTACCAGGCCAACACTATGAAGCACATGGATAATAGCATAACATCTGCTATTTTGAAACGTGCTTTTGTCCAAAGCCGATAACGGCATCATGAGTGGGCGCATTTCTTAAATTGGTAGCTGCAGAGGAAATTGATGTGATTGGAGTTATCCACCAGTGGTGGTTCAGTTTTCTTCTCACCAAATTGGAAAGAAACACTGAATATATGCAGGGTTCTTTTTTGTTCATCCTGTAAACCCAAGTGTCAGGGCTGGTCACCGGTGTTGGGAATAAAAGTGTTACAGAGTAATGTGTGAAGTCAAGACATGAACATTTTAAATCACACAGTTGCTTTGGATTAATTGTTGATTAATCATGATCATATATTTATTTTTAATCTATAATCTCTTGGCAAAGCTCAAAGCACTCAAAGTTCTGCAGAGCAATGAAATGATTTTAATATCTTCTTTTGTCATAATGGTGTGTGTTAGGTGTTCCACAGACAAACAGGACACACTTCATGCACACATTTGTTGAGTTATAGATAGATTAGTTGTTTTGTTTTCAATGAAGAAGGTTATATATCTGCACTTAATGTTTGTCCAAGTTGGGCTGCTCCTGGTCCTGGTCCTGGTCCTGGTGGACCCTAGTCTCACTAAAGGCTGTTTGACTCTATACAGAACCTGTCTATACTGCACCTGTGAAACACTTTGAAAATCTTTTACATTTTTGAAGTTTTTTCAGCAAAGTTACAATTACAGTAACACATTAGGTGACTTTTATTTTGAAAAGATGTAGTTCTGTCTTCCACATTCATGAAAGGTTTGGTATGAATGTTGAGTCATATCTGATGAAACTGTCATGAATATTTAACGTGCAGTTTATGACAGCTGCTATGAATGTGTTATGATCTGACCTGACAAGTAAAGTGTTACAAACAAAATTACTTTGTCAAGTAACGAATAACATTTGTGATTATGAGTAATTCAGTTATATTTTGGGTAAAATAACTAACTATAATTGTCTGTTTCAGGTACATTTTGTTAACGGTGCAGGTCACTCACTTTTTGCAGGGGCTATAATCAGAACAGCGGCTCAGCGGCACACGGATCACACAACCAGAAAATGCCACAAACAGTGCGTGGTGGTCTCGGTCCAACTCCAGTCCAAGAACCCTCCGGTCCTCCCCGCGCACGTTACATCTATGAACAAAGAGGAGGGAAAAATATTACCATCTGTTATGATCACACACTTTCAATTTGGTTTCATTTTCAAATGAGTGCTGCAGACGGCGCACCGAGTCTGAAAATTATACAAAAAGCAGAGTGAATAAATGTCCACGCAGAGAGACTTTTCCAGTAGAGCAGACAGAAAACAAAAGGAGACATGGGGAGGGGAGGACAGACCCCCACAGCCTCCAGCAGAACAGAATGATGCAAAGTCTTACAATAGTGTAAAAAGATGGCATTGGTGTGGGTGTGGCGGGATCAAAGTAGAAGACAAAGAAGAAGCAGAAGAGGCTGAAACAGTGGAAAATCATGTCCAGTAAAAAGGCCAAAAGGAAATAATCAATGAAAACCACTGCTGACTTGTCAGGGTTGTAGATCTCCATGTCCTCCAGTAGTTGGCTGTTGAAGGAGGCGTTGGCTCCTTGGGTGCTCGCCAGGATTTTCAGTACATGGCCATTATCTGAGCCCAAGAAAACCACCGTGTAGTTCTTATAGGGTCCGGCTGATGTGTCCACTGCGATCTGGGTCAGTTTGAACCTGCAACAAACAAACAAGTATTCAGACAATGCCTAAGCTCGCACCTATTTATACCTCAAGTTTCTATGACAACCTGTTGTTGAATTCTACTCTGTCAATGTAAAGAGTATAAAGTACAGATATTTATATAAATGTAAAGAGTATAAAGTACAGATATTTATATAAATATAAAGAGTATAAAGTACAGATATGTATATAAATATAAAGAGTATAAAGTACATATATTTATATAAATGTAAAGAGTATAAAGTACAGATATGTATATAAATATAAAGAGTATAAAGTACATATATTTATATAAATGTAAAGAGTATAAAGTACAGATATGTATATAAATATAAAGAGTATAAAGTACATATATTTATATAAATGTAAAGAGTATAAAGTACAGATATGTATATAAATATAAAGAGTATAAAGTACATATATTTATATAAATGTAAAGAGTATAAAGTACATATATTTATATAAATGTAAAGAGTATAAAGTACAGATATTTATATAAATGTAAAGAGTATAAAGTACAGATATGTATATAAATATAAAGAGTATAAAGTACAGATATTTATATAAATATAAAGAGTATAAAGTACAGATATTTATATAAATATAAAGAGTATAAAGTACAGATATTTATATACATGTAAAGAGTATAAAGTACAGATATTTATATACATGTAAAGAGTATAAAGTACAGATATTTATATAAATATAAAGAGTATAAAGTACAGATATTTATATACATGTAAAGAGTATAAAGTACAGATATTTATATACATGTAAAGAGTATAAAGTACAGATATTTATATACATGTAAAGAGTATAAAGTACAGATATTTATATACATGTAAAGAGTATAAAGTACAGATATTTATATAAATGTAAAGAGTATAAAGTACATATATTTATATACATGTAAAGAGTATAAAGTACAGATATTTATATACATGTAAAGAGTATAAAGTACAGATATTTATATAAATGTAAAGAGTATAAAGTACAGATATTTATATAAATGTAAAGAGTATAAAGTACATATATTTATATAAATGTAAAGAGTATAAAGTACAGATATTTATATAAATATAAAGAGTATAAAGTACAGATATTTATATAAATATAAAGAGTATAAAGTACAGATATTTATATAAATGTAAAGAGTATAAAGTACAGATATTTATATAAATATAAAGAGTATAAAGTACAGATATATATATAAATGTAAAGAGTATAAAGTACAGATATTTATATACATGTAAAGAGTATAAAGTACAGATATTTATATAAATATAAAGAGTATAAAGTACAGATATGTATATAAATATAAAGAGTATAAAGTACATATATTTATATAAATGTAAAGAGTATAAAGTACAGATATGTATATAAATATAAAGAGTATAAAGTACATATATTTATATAAATGTAAAGAGTATAAAGTACAGATATGTATATAAATATAAAGAGTATAAAGTACATATATTTATATAAATGTAAAGAGTATAAAGTACAGATATTTATATACATGTAAAGAGTATAAAGTACAGATATTTATATACATGTAAAGAGTATAAAGTACAGATATTTATATAAATGTAAAGAGTATAAAGTACAGATATGTATATAAATATAAAGAGTATAAAGTACAGATATTTATATAAATATAAAGAGTATAAAGTACAGATATTTATATAAATATAAAGAGTATAAAGTACAGATATTTATATACATGTAAAGAGTATAAAGTACAGATATTTATATACATGTAAAGAGTATAAAGTACAGATATTTATATAAATATAAAGAGTATAAAGTACAGATATTTATATACATGTAAAGAGTATAAAGTACAGATATTTATATACATGTAAAGAGTATAAAGTACAGATATTTATATACATGTAAAGAGTATAAAGTACAGATATTTATATAAATGTAAAGAGTATAAAGTACATATATTTATATACATGTAAAGAGTATAAAGTACAGATATTTATATACATGTAAAGAGTATAAAGTACAGATATTTATATAAATGTAAAGAGTATAAAGTACAGATATTTATATAAATGTAAAGAGTATAAAGTACAGATATTTATATAAATATAAAGAGTATAAAGTACAGATATTTATATAAATATAAAGAGTATAAAGTACAGATATTTATATAAATGTAAAGAGTATAAAGTACAGATATTTATATAAATATAAAGAGTATAAAGTACAGATATTTATATAAATGTAAAGAGTATAAAGTACAGATATTTATATACATGTAAAGAGTATAAAGTACAGATATTTATATACATGTAAAGAGTATAAAGTACAGATATTTATATAAATGTAAAGAGTATAAAGTACATATATTTATATACATGTAAAGAGTATAAAGTACAGATATTTATATACATGTAAAGAGTATAAAGTACAGATATTTATATAAATATAAAGAGTATAAAGTACAGATATTTATATAAATGTAAAGAGTATAAAGTACATATATTTATATACATGTAAAGAGTATAAAGTACAGATATTTATATACATGTAAAGAGTATAAAGTACAGATATTTATATAAATGTAAAGAGTATAAAGTACAGATATTTATATAAATGTAAAGAGTATAAAGTACAGATATTTATATAAATATAAAGAGTATAAAGTACAGATATTTATATAAATATAAAGAGTATAAAGTACAGATATTTATATAAATGTAAAGAGTATAAAGTACAGATATTTATATACATGTAAAGACTATAAAGTACAGATATTTATATACATGTAAAGAGTATAAAGTACAGATATTTATATAAATGTAAAGAGTATAAAGTACATATATTTATATACATGTAAAGAGTATAAAGTACAGATATTTATATACACGTAAAGAGTATAAAGTACAGATATTTATATACATGTAAAGAGTATAAAGTACAGATATTTATATAAATATAAAGAGTATAAAGTACAGATATTTATATAAATGTAAAGAGTATAAAGTACAGATATTTATATAAATGTAAAGAGTATAAAGTACAGATATTTATATAAATATAAAGAGTATAAAGTACAGATATTTATATAAATATAAAGAGTATAAAGTACAGATATTTATATAAATGTAAAGAGTATAAAGTACAGATATTTATATACATGTAAAGAGTATAAAGTACAGATATTTATATACATGTAAAGAGTATAAAGTACAGATATTTATATACATGTAAAGAGTATAAAGTACAGATATTTATATACATGTAAAGAGTATAAAGTACAGATATTTATATACATGTAAAGAGTATAAAGTACAGATATTTATATACATGTAAAGAGTATAAAGTACAGATATTTATATAAATATAAAGAGTATAAAGTACAGATATTTATATACATGTAAAGAGTATAAAGTACAGATATTTATATACATGTAAAGAGTATAAAGTACAGATATTTATATAAATATAAAGAGTATAAAGTACAGATATTTATATACATGTAAAGAGTATAAAGTACAGATATTTATATAAATATAAAGAGTATAAAGTACAGATATTTATATACATGTAAAGAGTATAAAGTACAGATATTTATATACATGTAAAGAGTATAAAGTACAGATATTTATATACATGTAATAGAGTATAAAGTACAGATATTTATATAAATGTAAAGAGTATAAAGTACAGATATTTATATACATGTAAAGAGTATAAAGTACAGATATTTATATACATGTAAAGAGTATAAAGTACAGATATTTATATACATGTAAAGAGTATAAAGTACAGATATTTATATACATGTAAAGAGTATAAAGTACAGATATTTATATACATGTAAAGAGTATAAAGTACAGATATTTATATAAATGTAAAGAGTATAAAGTACAGATATTTATATACATGTAAAGAGTATAAAGTACAGATATTTATATACATGTAAAGAGTATAAAGTACAGATATTTATATAAATATAAAGAGTATATCAGAGACTATTTTTTTTTCAGATGAAGAGGTGTATGGGTGGTGTAGCTCTATATAGATCTAAATAAATATATAAATGTGTAATCAATCACTTCATGTGCCAAAGCACCTCCCACTTCCTCTGTCGCCTACATCGCCTAATTCCTCCGTCCCGCTGTTGCATCCGCCCACGGCCATTCAGTCCATCCCTCCTTTCTGTTGTGAGGACAGTTTTTCCTGCAGCCTACTTTTTTTCCTTTACTTTTGGTATTCACAGGAAGTCCAGAGAACCGTCGGTGTATTTGCGAACAGCGTCCTGTTTCATATTCATGGAGCTCCACACACTCACACCTGGGAACTGCACCGCACAACTGCGCTGAGCTAGTGCCCATCGCACCGAGGCAGCTGGGGATAAGAGGCGTGCTGAAGGGCACCTTTAGGCTTTTCTACGTCTGGCCTTCCATGCTAGCCACACAATTTATTTAACCATCCCCATGTCATTTTACTCATAACCTCTGAAAAATCCCTCTGTAAATGAAAACTGCAGCTGTTCTGCACCGGTTTGGAGAAGAAATAAAAGTTCTTTATAAAGGTAACACCATGGAGTTTGGACTAAACACTGACTTTTACTGTTTATTTAACAAAGAAATAGATGGAGATTATAAAACTAAAAACAATGGTAAAAAAAAGTGTTAAATGTGCTACAAAAATGTACTGAAACATACAATAATACACGAAGCATGCACTAAAAATAAGGTACAATACACAAAAAATATACTAAAATGGCCAAACCTATACTAAAATTTTGATTTAGAAACTAAAACAAAAGACAAACAATAGAAATGTTAAAAAAGTAACATTTACAACAAAAAGTTACTAAAATGCACAGTAATACACTAAATATGCACTAAAATGCACAAAAATACAAATAAATACACAAATCTGCACAGTACAATATACTAAAAATAGACTTAAATGGCCAAAACTGCACTAAAATGCACTAAGAATAAAATAAAATATAGAAAATGGTCCAGAAGAAGGTCACAGTGATAGGAGAGAGGGCCAATCAGGTCAAATATGTGGGGGGGGGGGTTATTTTGGTAATTGTTGCTAATATTGTTGATTATTTTATTCAATTTGTTGATTATTTTGCTGATTTTATTGGTTATTTTACTCATTGTGTGGGGTTAATCAATTTATTGATTAACTCAACACAATTGAGTTCTGAATGAATTGATTATTTTGGGACTTTTTGTCATTTGATGATTATTTTGATCATCTTTGTTAGTTGTGTTGATTATTTTATAGATTTAAAAAAATATATATTTTATTCATTTTTCAATGGTGAAATCCACCGTTTACCACCAATGTCTGTGACGTTTACAGTTCAAAGTTCTCTCCTTTATTTGGACAGATGTCAGTCTTTTGCCTCCTTTGTTCTCTACAGTACAGTCACAGTCACACTTTATTCTGACCATTACATCTTACTTTTGTTTTGCACCTCACTTTGTTTTTCTTTTTATGTGAACAATAACAAAAACTGCTGCTACAAAACAATTTCTCAATTGTGTGATCAATAAAGTGCTTCAATTTTACAGCATTTTTCTATGGTTACTGTTCATATGTTTTACAGAGGTGAAATAACAGGGAACTATAGTGTTCCTTTTTTCAATTTTGACTGCATTTGGAAAGTTTTGGAAAAAAATTAACAACTGTTGAATGCTTCAAATTCATATATTTTAGCAAAACAATTGATGAAAATAAATATTTCATCTAGAAAATTACAATTGCTCGTCATAAAATGAAGTCCAAACTAGTATTCTGGTCAAGATGTACCTTTATTACATTATTACTTCACTGGATTATGTTCACTAGAGTCTTACGAGGAAATTTTGTCATATATGTCTTTCAGTGTTGTACCTGAATGCATTCATTGAACTGGTTGGTTCAGGAACTATATCATATTTTTAACAAACGTGAATGACTCGTTCACTTTTGCCAAATGAACGGGAAGTTGTGAACGTGGTTATTCTGGCATTTATTGAACTCTTATGTAGTTCATATTTCGTTCTCATCACGTTGTAATTATTGAGTCCTATAAGGAATAAAATGGGATCAAAACACAGCATTATCATAGATGTCATTTTTGTATTATTCTGAACAGAGAGAGAGAGAGAGAGAGAGAGAGAGAGAGAGAGAGAGGGGTGCAGAGAGTTTTTGGGAGTGGAGAAAAATAGTTAAATATACAGAGTGTGACCGGCGACCGGAGCAGGTGTTGTCCCGTTCTTGGAAATAAACATTGAAAACGAAACTCAGTGAAACCACTCCTTGTGTTCTAAGAACCTGCAGAAGGAAGTTAACCCTGGGGTAAGATACTTACTTCTGCCCTGGAGGGGGGGATTTTCCCCTGATTTATGACTACAGGATAATGTCAGAAACGGTTAAGTTAAGTTAAGTTTACAATAATAACACAAAAAAAGAACAAAAAAAGAACGAAAAAGTTCATTTTAGGATCCATGAACTTCTAGTTGATAATTTGGAAGAATGAACGATGAACTGAACTAATTCATATTAACTAACTTGAACTGAACTTTGAACTAGTTCCTAATTAAGGTGAACTTTCCCAACACTGATGTCTTTACTGCCCTTTTGTGTATGTGGTGTTACTGTTGCACTTTAGAATGGTTTATATATTCACACACATGAGTTTGTTCACTTATATATTAAGTAATTTCCACACAGTTAATCTCGCCCAATCAACGTTGGGTGAGATTATTGTAATCACCGTGTGTGTCCATGTCCACAGAGACATATCATGCTATAAGTCAATGAATACTTGAGATTCCATTGTGTGTGTCCATTAAATTACATGGACACACACACACACACACACACACACATATATATATATATATATATATATATATATATATATATATATATATATATATATATGTATGTGTTTGTGTGTGTGTGTGTGTGTGTGTTATTATAATAATGTCAGTATTGGGACATGAGGCTGGAAAGAGGTTAGCCAAACAGAGTTCCGCTAATGAAAGCAGCTAATGTCAGCATTCACTTTCCTCTTAGACATTTGTCCAAGGACAAAAGCTGAATGTGTGGAGGCTCAGCGGCTCCGCTTCATTCCCAGATGGTTGTGAGGAGAATGCACACACTCTGCTGCTCTGGCTGGCAGTGTGGTGTGCTTTGGTTGTGCTTGTATTTCATTTGAGCGGCTGGTGTCTGGAGGCAGAGCAGACAGATGTGATGATTTTGGTGCCAGATGTGCAGTGTGTGAACGGCTGTCAGCCTGGCTCTGCTTCAGGAGGCGTGACCAGCCTCCTGGATGTGTTCATGTGTGCGCACCATGTGTGGCTTTTGTTTGTCTAAGTGTGTACACTGGGGGGAAATGTACATTTGAAAACAAAGAAAAAACTAATTACTGTATTTTTCAGACTATAAGTTGCATTTTTTTCATAGTTTGGCTGAGGCTGTAACCACACAAACCTGTTTTTTTTAAACATATATAATTTAAGCTCCATTAAAAAAAAAAAAAAAAGAAATTATGCACACAGTAGCATTTTAAAAAATGTTTTACATTCATATTGATGCACATAAATACGCTGTCAAGAGCTGTTAAGCCACGCCCAGCCTGTTCAGTAATGGGCGTAAAATTAATATGGATGCTATGCCGTGTCCATACCAATATTTAATGTTTCTAAAATGTCCATATCAATATTTGGATGGAAAATTACACTACATTTTACCAAAGGTAAATTTTTCCCCTCCTTAGTTCTGCTTCTCAAAGATGGCGTGTCATTGGTGGAGACAGGCTCGCTATCTGCCAATGAAAAGTTCGACAAAATATTGTCGTCAACAAACGTTTATCATGTGACAAAAGTGAGACGAGACGTAAATGTTGGTCTAGTGACGATAATTATAATTAAATATGTAACTTAATATAGATGACAAATAAAAACAAGATGAAATGTGGCTTAAGAAATAAAAAAGTTGCTAAAATGTCTTTGGTTTTGTTGATAAAAAAAGACATGAGACATTATTTCATCTCTTTTAGGCACATTCTTATTTTATTTAATTTTTTTTCTGCTATCTCTTGTGAGAAAGTCATCAAATTATATCCCCACCCATGTCAACATCATTATTACACCCTTGCTGTCAGTGGCAGTGTTTAGACCAATGAGAATTCAACACAAGCCAATCAGAAGCCTCATGGAGAATCAGCGATACTCCTACAGCGATATTCCACAGACGAAAGTGAAGCATGGTGAAGTGGTGTGTGTGGAATGTGTCGGTATGGTTGTGATTGACCTCTGAACCCTGATGTACCTCTGCTGGTCTGTGACTTGGATCAGCCTTATTTTGAAAAGCAAACTTGCGACTATAACTCTTAAAGGTCTCATTCCTCTGCAACCCACTTTTCCACACTCCTTTTGGAATGTGATGGGTCAACCGGAGTTACCAAAGTGTGCTGTGTCCCCTCCACTGGTGGATTTACCATCATTCATAGAAAACAACACAAAGAAACGATCCACTCAGAAAAGCCTGTCCACTACACATCACAAGGACAGTGGTGTCACCCATATGGGGTTAAACGCGTCCCCCATGGCAATGTAAAGTAGCATTAGCATCTGACGGCGCCACAGTACTTGCTGCACAAACTTGACTCCTTTAATAAAAGAACTGTTGCTGTTCAGAGCGTATCCATGCTTGACAGAAGCTGCTCTCTGTGACAACAAATTAACCTAAGTCTGTTTTGGTCTCTTTATACACCCACGCAAAAATCGAGTTTATAAAAAGCTTCACTTTTGCCAGAGTTTTTATGAAGATGCATTTTTAGAGGAAAAAACTGTGTATAAATGAAAGGCACAAATGAAGGCAAATGTCTGCGTTTTCAAAAATAACGGGTTTGTGTGAACATAGCCTTATACTCTGGAGCGACTTCTATGTGAAATTATCACTTTAGTTCAGTTCAGATATTTAGGCCCAATCCCATTTCTATTTTTTATTCCTACCCCTTACCCCTTCAAACAGAAAATCAACCCCTATGAATTGGGACACCCCTTCAACACTCACCTACGTCATCAGTTCACTCCATCAGTTGTTACGTAACCGAAAACTACAGCTTTAACCAGAAGTAAACAAACATGTCTGCTGCTGTAGTTGTGTCGTTCTCCTGGATACAAACATATTTTTATTAATATCTGCGTCCAATCGGAGAAGTGCTATGCATCGACCAATTACTGCACGTTTACGGAAATAGCGGGGGGTTTTTTCATGTGCGTTTTATGGAGAAAATTATCAAACAGTTATCACAACGTAAACATTCTTAATTATGGCCAAAATACTACAATTGTGTACTTCTTTCGTAAATGCCACCATTTTTTAAATGATTTGCATCATATTCCATTGGGAATCTGCATCTGGAAAATCTCAGTTTGAAGGGGTATAAAGCCCTTCCCCTTCCCCCTACCACTCTACCTTAACCTGAATTGAGACACCCCAACCCCTCCAGACGGATGCACAAAACAAAGGGTAAGGGCTGAAATGGGATTCTCACTTATACTCCTGAGTGACTTGTATGTGAAATTAACAGTTTAGTTCAGTTCAGACATTTCTTGTCCTCAGAGGGGGACAATAAATGATTCACCTGCTGTGACTCACTTGGGAGGGTTGTCCCATTACTTGGAGGGATATTTCAACCCTTACCCCTGGATATTCATTTTTCCAGGGGCAGGGTCAAGGGTCAACCCGCAGGACATGCAAGACCCAAAGCAAAAATCCTAACTAATTCTTTACAGGATTGGAAATTGCCCTCTAGTGTAGAGGTAGGGCTAAGGGTAGGGGTAGGGCTAGGGGAGAATTGGGCCTTTATGAACATTTACATGATCAGTGAATTAAATGCAGAAAAAGAACTGATACCTACTGATAAATACAGAGTAAAATAATGATCAACAGTGGTGATAAGCCACTCAAGAAAAGTCAGAAGTAGAGATTTTTCTCATTTGGGAACTGAACTTGAACATTACGATGAGTGTGTGTTGTAACGGTACCTGCTGGTTGTTCTGGTAAAGTAGGGTCTGTCATTGATGGACGGCACCGACTCATCCATGAGTGGAAAGGATTTGATAAAAGTTAGAGTCTCATCAGGGAAAGTAGTGGATGACTTGTAGGCGGTAGCTGAGCCTTCACCTGCACAGCACCCTGGCCTGTCAAACACACACACACACACACACACACACACACACACACACACAGGTTTCCAAATATTTATTTCAAAATATAAATTTGGCTGGCATTGTATTCCATTACAATTACCAGAAAAAATACTTCTGCAAAGTTTGGAGGAATTCCAGTGATATTTAGGGGTGCCACCTAACACATGAAATGTGCAATTTTTAGTCTAAATGCCAAAGGATTGACCAGACAGGATGGCAGATACTTTTAGCTTTATATAAGACACTGCTGATGATAAGCTTTATAACAATATAAATAGCTAGCAATAGTGTGTTGTTAGTGAGATGTAATGAGCTATAATAATACCTATAAAACCTATAAATGACTTAAATATACAGACACAACTACAGATATGCACCAGCACAAAAAAGGAGGAGCACCTCAGTTTTCTTGAGCTGTAGGCTTGTTTACCTCAGATCTCCATGGCAACAACTAAAGACAGCATAACAAAATAATAAAAAGAAAAAGAAAAGATTTTTGATGCAGCCTAATATATACAAAAAAAAAATGTTCCTCTTGCCCCACCTGGGCGGTGTCTCCTTTAGACTCAGGTCCTCTACCAGAGGTCTGGGAGCCTGAGGGTTCTGCGCAGGATCTTAGCTGTTCCTAGCAATGCGCTCTTTTCTACACAGATCTCTGATGTTGTTCCTGGTATCTGCTGGAGACATTGTCCCAGCTTGGGGGTCACTGCCCCTAGTGCCCCCATCACTACTGGTACCACTGTTGCCTTCACACTCCACATTTTCTCTAACTCCTCTTTCAGCCCTTGGTATTTCTCAAGCTTCTCATGTTCTTTCTTTCTCATGTTGCTATCACTGGGGACTGCTACATCTATCACCACCACTGTCTTCTCATGTTTATCCACCACCACTATGTCAGGCTGATTGGCCATCACCATCTTGTCAGTCTGGATCTGGAAGTCCCACAGGATCTTGGCCTGTTTGTTCTCTGTCACCTTTGGGGGGTTCTCCCATCTTGACCCTGGGACCTCCAGTCCATACTCTTTACAGATGTTCCTGTACAGTATGTCCGCTACCTGGTTATGCCTCTCCATGTATGCCTTGCCTGCCAGCATCTTACACCCTGCTGTGATGTGCTGGACTGTTTCAGGGGCTTCTCTACACAGCCTACACCTGGGGTCCTGTCTGATGTGGTAGACCCCGGCCTCTATTGCTCTGGTGTTCAGGGCTTGTTCTTGTGCAGCCATGAGTAGTGTCTCTGTGCTGTCCTTTAGTCTAGCCTTTTCCAGCCACTGGTATGTCTTTTCCATATCAGCCACTTCCTCAATTTGTCGATGGTACACGCCATGCAAGGGTTTGTCCCTCCATGATAGCCCCTCTGGTTCCTCCACCTTACTGGGCTTTTGTTGCCTGAGGCATTCACTTAGCAGTTGGTCATTGGGGGCCATACATATATATATATATATATATATATATATATATATATATATATATATATATATATATATATATATATATATATATATATATATATATATATATATATATATATATATATATATATATATATATATATAAAATTTCTTAATTAAGTAAATACATCTTCAGCCCTTTGAAAAAACATGTTTTACTTTATAAGGACTTCCAGAAGAAAAACTGTTATAGGGCCATATCATTTGCATACATTTGCATACTTCACACATATTTATTTTATTTACTAGAGGGGACCTACATTTACATTTAACCCTCATGAGGACCTGAGTTTTGATCCCCATAGTGTCAGAGGTCCACATAATGTACCAATGTCCCCATAATGACAGAAATACAAACACACACACACAGACAGAAGGTGAAGTCAGTTCCATGGGCACAGACGTACAAACAGTGTCAGCTGGTTGTTTTTGACACGAACAGGAGGGGAAAAAAACAGGTGCAACTGCTTCTTTCTGTGTTTGTGAGACATGTGAGAAGAGGCGGGCGCTGTCAGCAACAGATACACACACACACACACACACACACACACAGGAAGTGACAGCAGCAGATTTTTACCTGGGTTTGGGAACCAGCTCCTCTGGAACAGCTGTCCACGCTGACTCACTGTTCTTCTGCTCCTTAAATTTACCACTGAACGCCTTCTCTATGTCGTCCATGTAGAAGGCACACACCGCTGAACCTGTGATACTGAGGGAGGGAGGGAGAGGGAGGGAGGAGGGAGGCAGGAAGGGAGAAAGAGAGGAAGGGAGGGGAAGAGAAAGAGAGGGAGGGAGGGGAGGGGAGGGGAGGGGAGGGGAGGGGAGGGGAGGGGAGGGGAGGGGAGGGGAGGGGAGGGGAGGGGGAGAGAGGACGGGAGGGGAGAGAGAGAGAGGGTTGGAGGAAGGTGGGAGGAAGGGAGAGGAGAGTGGGAGGAAGGGACAGAGGGAGGGGGAGGGAGATGGAGAGATGAGGGGAGAGAGGGAGGGAGGAGGGAGAGGGTGTGACAGAGGAGAGAGACAGGGAGGGAGGGAAGAGAGAGGAGAGATAGGAGTGGAGAGAGAAAGGGAGGGAGGAGGAAGAGAGGGAGGTGAAAGAAAGGGAGGGGAGAGGGAGAGAGGGGAGAGACAGGGGGCAGAGACATAGGGAAGGGGATAGGGGGGAAAGAGGGGAGAGAGAAGGAGGGAGAGAGTTGGAGCGGAAGTGGAGAGAATGTGGAGGGGTGAGAGAAGGAACAGGCAAAAGAGGACATGTAAATGTGATGGGGTCAAAGGTCAACCTATGGAAAGTGACACACTCAGTATAAAGGTCTGATAAATGTGACCTGGGGTTCAGTGTGAAGAACAGCTCAGAGGTTCAGACTGAACATAGACTAACAAGTTCTGTTCATTTGGTTTTTTTTGTTGTTTTTTTTTTTTTGCTTTAACCAATGCAGTGATTGATTTATCTGGTTCAGAAGGATATGTAAAAAAAACAAAAAACATCCTCTAATCCTAAAACAGTGATGAAGAACAGAAAAAAGTGTGAAAAATGCATGGACTCTTTCATCACAAATGTTAGCGGAGGCTGTTAGGGGAGTTTGCACATTTATGCAAAATATGAAGTTCGGTCCAAAGGTAGTTTCTGTCCAAACCTGCCGGAACCGAAGCCAATCTCAAATGGTGCTGTCATATTGGACCATTCAAAATGACCGGCCACAAAAAGTTCCTATTTTTGAAAGAGCTGATGTAAAACCTATTTTTGTTAGTTTCAAGTATCAGATATTTAAAATCTTTAACAATTTGTACAAGAAAGATGACAAATTTGGTCATATTGGAGATTTGAATGTGGCTGACAGTTAAAATATACATTGTACCGTTAAAAAATGTCTTTGAAAATATAGAAAGGCATTTACAGAGCCATCAATACTACATCGAAATTATGTTTTGAAACAATCTGAATATACTGTCAACATTTTTTTTTTCTTTTTTATGACAATGAGGCTGAACTTGTGGCCTCACTTCTGTGCCACAAAGTTCCCATTTAGGAACTTAATGTACGGTTGTACACTGTCCCGCACATGCACCGGTAGCCACCAAGCCTAATTTGTGTGATCCATGACATGGAACCAGGGACACAGCTTGTCACAATTGGAAGTCTCCCTCACAGAGTGACCTGATGAAACACCACATGAGGAGCTCCAAGTCCATCACAGTCGACCAGAACATGACCATACTGTGGGCTTGTCACTTCTGTGTCCTGCAGCCCACATCTCTTGAGACTCAGCTGGACCTTGAACACAAGAGGAGTAGTTGGTGTATGACCTCTGTCTAAGGAGGTACAGACAGAGGTCATACACCAGACAGAGACCTGATGGGCATAGTGTGTATGTTTGATGTGATGCTCATCAAACACAGACTGGGCTCTACCAGATGTGAGTACTTTGGCCTGTGTCAGAATGTGGATCCACACAGAGTCCTTCAGCAACTTAACATCTAGAGCACAGGTGTCAAACTCCAGTCCTCGAGGGCCGGTGTCCTGCATGTTTTAGATATTTCCCTCTTCCATGTGATTCAGTTTAACCCTTTAACTCCTGAGAACTAACAAAATAATTGGTAACATGAGCAAAGTAAGACACAAATGGTAGAAAATCAAAGAACAATACTAACATAAAAAAAAGGAAGAAAAAAAGAGCAACAAAAACTAATAAATATTTACAAAATCACAAATAATGTGGAAAATTAAAAAAAAAACAATTACGAAAGAAGAAAACTAGTATTGAAATTTGATCCCAGTAATTTTAATTTTGCCTTTAAAAAAAAAATAAAATAAAATAAAAATCTTGCTTTTTGGCACCCTTTCCATTCGCAAAACTAACAGGAAAATAGTGGTATTTTTCTGAATATTTAAACTAAGTCATCCAGCTCCTCATCAGGCTGATAATGATGCAATGGCCTCCAGGTGTAATGGAAGAGGGAAACATCTAAAACATGCAGGACACCAGCCCTCGAGGACCGCACTTTTACACGCCTGATCTATAGCATCTTGTCCTCTATGTGAAGACCACCCATCATGAGAACCAACTTGTCTTCACCCAGAGTGTGGGTAAACATCCACTGGAGCTGCTTATCAATAGCATAGAGAGGCTGGTCAGCACCACGCACAGGGTTAAGGAACTCTGTGTCTTGTATTGTGAGTATTGTGGCTGCCGGTAGAACCCCTATGACTGCCTTAGGTTTGACAGTGTCATCACTCATAAGTCCGGGGTTGTAGCCAGACTATGTTATAACTTCAGCACCTGGTAATGTGTCCTGTTGAAGTGCTGTGAACACACGTGCTATTTAAGACTCATCTTTGATTTTGTCTCCATGTAGGAGATGGTCTGGAATTGACTTCTGGAATACAGTATGTGGAACATGCAAATCTTTGCTTGGCAAAATTCTAGCTGAGTCTTATGGGCTTCAGCCAGTACATCTAGTTTCTGGTTGTTGGACATGTATACCACCTTGCCCTGGGAAAACTGGGTCTAGTCAGGAAGTAGTTTGAGGATGTACTCTTTGAATCAGGCCGAATATGGTTCATGGGGATCAGTTGTTGTTCCATCAGATGGAGCCTAATAGGCTCACACCATGTCTTAACTCGATGTCACCCATCTACTACATTTATTCTAAATGTACACACACACACACACACACACACACATATATATATATATATATATATATATATATATATATATATGTGTGTGTATATATATACATATTAGGGGTGTGAATCTTTCACTCACACAACGATCCAATTTGAATCTTGATTCACAAACTATGATGTGATTCAGGGCGATTCATAAAAAAAGAGTAAACGATTCAGTTCAGTTCTATATGATTCAGTACTATTTGATAGGATTCGATTTGATAGGATTCGATTTGAACCTATTCAGTTCAGTTTGATTCAATATCCACAAGGACGTATTTTACTTTGTTACTGAGAATTAAAAGAAACACAAATAATTAAAAAATATATTTAGTGTCACAGAGACAATAGAGCAGGAACTGTGTGGATCAACCATGCATCCATGGTTTCATCCATAAATCTGCTTTTATTTTGTCACTTCCTATTCGCTACCCACATTTCATTTATATCTGCACCTAAAAAATCATCAGACAAACCTCCGGTTGGAAGTTTTAACGTGTATATATTCCTGAAAATATATGCTATGTCATTGTTAAGCCACTTGGTCACAGATATAAAGAAAAAAATGACAGATTGGCGGTTGGACCTCAGGAAACCGATTCACGGCCATAAATCCGGTGAATCGGACTGTTTGTATATATATATATATATATATATATATATATATATATATATATGTACTCTCCATCACTTTTCCTGACAACTTCAATAATTAGCAATATTTATTGTTATATCAGTGATGGGCATCTTAAATCAATCTAAATCTGTGGTTTTGTCACTACTCCTGTCACATAAAATACAGATTTAGTATATCTGAGGCTTAAAATGAATGATATGTCTTTTGTTGGTCAGTCTTATGAGCTTTTTCTTGCTAGAAATGAAAAAAAAAAACACATAATCCTTTGGTGACAGACATTCTAAATCGTCCAATATGGCGGCCCCATTAAGATTTGAGTTCAGCAGAACCAAATGTACCTCTGTACCAATGTTCATGCTTGTGCATTAATTTGCACAACTGTTCCCCTTACATACCTGACTATGTAATGAATCTTGTGTGTGGAAAACTGTGCACACCATCCTGTGTGTGTTTATTGAAATTATGGATTTGTTACAGCTCCTGAAAGTTTAGATGTTTGTTTGATTTATTTAAAAAAAACAAATGACGTGTCCAGTGGAACTAGACCTGTCATGTGACTGTTCCCACAGGTCATGTGACTGTTCCCACAGGTCATGTGACTGTTCCCACAGGTCATGTGACTGTTCATACACAACCAATCAGTGCCCTGGTTCTATCCTGCTTCTGTACTGGTACCCACTGGTACCTGTTAGCCTGGGTGGTGAACACTCCTAGCACAGCTGGACGGTGGTTTATCTGTAGGACATTGGTGAGCGACTGCAGGACGTCGAAGTAGAAGAAGGAGTCTCCAGGGACAGAACAGTTGAGCCGAGCTTTGAGGAAGGACGTCCAGTAACGTTCCAACACTCTGGGGGAACCGCCGTTATCATTCTTACAAACACGAGCCACTCTGGAGAACACCACCTGAGGACACACACAGGTATGAAGACATTTTTGGGACAAAAGTAAGTGCATTCACAGTAAAGTAACCAGTGTATATTTGGGAGATACATGTAAATGGTAAATGGACTGCACTTACATAACGCTTTTCCACCTTCATGGTGCTCAAAGCACTTTACAGACATGTGTCTTGGGATGTAGTTGAGCATAAAATATTATCAAATTCTAGAATGAGTCTCTTTGTACTGATAATCTGTGACTGATATTTTGTAACCATTGGTTAAAAAATGTCATCATTTGACAGCACTATTATAAATCAGTTCTTCTATCTGACTGAAAAATTCCTCTTTAGGTGACTCTGTAAGTGTGATGAGACATTTGGATATCCTAGCCATGCTAGCCCCTCCTACTGGAAGCAAATTTAATGTGCTACCGTAGTAGTCTAGTTTCACTCAATATAACTTTTGGCTAGATTTCCCTGAAACTGGTCGACCAATCACAGTGAAGTATAGAGTCAGAGGGCGGGCCTAACAAAGTGATGCTGCTAGAAATGGGAGAGAAACACCCAGAAACAACCATAGAAGAACAACAACAGGTGTAGATTTCCTTTTATCAAAGAAGAATGTGAGTAAACGTCATCAAATTCTTTTTACAGAAGCGACAACAGTCGTTCAGCTCCATAATCCACCATTTTGTTTAGTCATTCCTAACTTTCTCCGGACTCCTCCGTCAACTTTCGGGCGCTCTAACTACATCATCCTAAAGATTATACTGATTGGTTGTAGTACCGTCCTATTGGCTACAGAGGATTTTAAAGACCACCCTTTCCCCTGACTATGAAGCACCACTAGACCCATGCATGAAATGAATAGGGATAGTGCTGCTAGGCTAATATTTGGACTATAAAAGAGACAAATCCACTTAGTCAGATTTAGATGAAGCTGTTCCAGTGGAATATTTCAGTCCAAGTTGTGGTGTCAGAGGAGTGTCACACCTTTCCCAGTGTAGTGTACTCCACTGCGATCTCACTGAAGAAAAAGTACACATAGTTCCCGTACTCGATAGCATGAAGGAAATGTGGCTCTGAGGGAGACATGAGGAAAAGACCACCATCACACAACAGCACTGACCACTTCTGTTCACAGATGCACATATTTAGTGTAAAACAAGAAGAGGAAGTAGAAGAAGTGCTGTTGTACACCAAACAGAAAAAAGAAAAACAGTAACTGCAGAGATTAGACCCAGACCCTTTTTTTGGGTTAGTGGTTAGTTTTTGAGGCTTGTTAGTTCATTAGGGGCTATTATTCTGTCATGTTTGTTCATTAGCATTTGAGGCTTTTATTTTATCATGCTGGTCGATTAGTGTTTAGGGCTTTTATTTTGTCATGCTGGTCCATTAGTGTTTAGGGCTTTTATTTTGTCATGCTGGTCCATTAGTGTTTAGGGCTTTTATTTTGTCACGTCAGTTCATTAGCGTTTGGGGCTTTTATTTTGTCACGTCAGTTCATTAGCGTTTGAGGCTTTTATTTTGTCACACTGGTTCATTAGTGTTTGGAGCTTTTATTTTGTTACATCAGTTCTTTGGTGTTTGGGGCTTTTATTTTGTCACTCTCAGGGGCATCAGTTAGATTTTTTAAGTGCTGGGGACAATAAATGTAAACTTGAGTATGGTCTGAAAAGTGCTGGGTACGACTATGTATGTATATGTATGACGGTCCCCAACCCCCAGGCCGTGGACCAGTACCGGTCCATAGATCAATTGGTACCGGGCCTCTGGCCACCTAATAATTACTTAATTATTTCTCCTTTATTTATTATTCGAGTCTGAACAATCTTTTATTTTGCAAAACGACCAGATTCTGTTGGTTACATCATTAGCTTTTCCATTACCCTTGGAAATTCGCAAAATATAAATATCGCTATAAAAACTGGTAATGGAAACACCTGAATTTCGAAAAAAAAAACACTCAAATATCGAAAAAAAAAAGTTTTCAGACGTTTCGAAATTGTAATATATTGCAAAAGCGCAATGGAAAGACTTTTTCCGCAATATATGTCACAGGATGTGACTACAAAGTCACATGACCACTTCTTTCGGAGTGAAAATGACAGCCACGGTCACTGTAACCATGACAACCATTGACTGTTTAGAAGTTGTTGTTAAGTACAGAGTACATTTACACTTAATATTTCGGTCTGACAATGTAGGGACCACATGTACAGACCCTTATAATGTGAGACAGGTGGTTTGTTTTACATGTTAGTGCCTTTAAATAGTTTGCCAGTGACTTTTACTGACGAGAGAATTAGCCGATTAATTCATGCTAATATCAGTGTGATATTGCAGTCAAGTGATTTGAAGCTCCGAAGGTGACAGCAGTGAAATGATATTTCACGAGAGTTACGACACCCCTGCCTAGAACAACCGTCAAAGCACAAATATAGTTTGTTGAAATTTGAGAAATATCGATTTTGTTTTGCGAAAAACTAATGGAAACACCGCTTCTGTCACTTGAATGTCAAAAATGTAACCCACATGTTAGCAAAATAAATTTAAAAAAAAACAGATGTCTTTGGAAAGTTTCTTTTCAAAGAGGAAAAGGAAACTGAAGAGACAGAAGAAGAGCCTCCAACTTCCAAGAAAAGGAAAGATTTTAACAGACAATACCAGGAGTTGGACTGGAACTATGGACTGGAACTATTTTAAAAGTGGGGGGGGATTGTTCATCATATAAAGTGGTGGGGACATGTCCCCGGTGTCCCCGGTGAAAATGACACCTATGGTGACGCTGGTTCAATGGTGTTCGGGGCTTTTATTTTGTCACGCTGGTTCAATAGTGTTTGGGGCTTTTATTTTGTCACGCTGGTTCAATAGTTTTTGGGGCTTTTATTTTGTCACGCTGGTTCAATAGTGTTTGGGGCTTTTATTTTGTCACGCTGGTTCAATAGTGTTTGGGGCTTTTATTTTGTCACGCTGGTTCATTAGTTTTTGGGGCTTTTATTTTGTCACGCTGGTTCAATAGTGTTTGGGGCCTTTATTTTGTCACACTGGTTAATTAGTGTTCGGGGCTTTTACTTTGTCACACTGGTTCAATAGTGTTCGGGGCTTTTATTTTGTCACGCTGGTTCAATAGTGTTCGGGGCTTTTATTTTGTCACGCTGGTTCAATAGTGTTCGGGGCTTTTATTTTGTCACGCTGGTTCAATAGTGTTCGGGGCTTTTATTTTGTCACACTGGTTCAATAGTGTTCGGGGCTTTTATTTTGTCACACTGGTTCAATAGTGTTTGGGGCTTTTATTTTGTCACACTGGTTCAATAGTGTTCGGGGCTTTTATTTTGTCACACTGGTTCAATAGTGTTTGGGGCTTTTATTTTGTCACACTGGTTCAATAGTGTTCGGGGCTTTTATTTTGTCACACTGGTTCAATAGTGTTCGGGGCTTTTATTTTGTCACACTGGTTCAATAGTGTTCGGGGCTTTTATTTTGTCACACTGGTTCAATAGTGTTTGGGGCTTTTATTTTGTCACACTGGTTCAATAGTGTTCGGGGCTTTTATTTTGTCACACTGGTTCAATAGTGTTCGGGGCTTTTATTTTGTCACACTGGTTCAATAGTGTTCGGGGCACCACTCTGATTCTCCCTCAGTTATGACACTTGGTGAAAACCTGTTAGACCAGACCAGTGTTTCTCAAATCCAGTCCTTGTGTCCTAGTGTTCTGCAGGTTTTACTTATTTCACTCTTCTATCACATAGTTCAAGTCTTTTTTTTTTTTTTTTTTTTTTTTTTACATATTTTCATTTTATATTTCATATTCCTTTTTATTAAAACAAAGAGGGAGACATTTAATTATTTTTAGATATTTTTAATTACACTTAATTCATATTTTTAAACTTTTTAAACATTGTCTTATTTTTTATTTAAACGTTCTTTTATTTAAATTTTTTTCTTTATTTCAAGTTTTTTCTATTATTTTATTTTTTATTTTATTTTTGATGATATTCAGGTTGCAGTCGGTCGGTCCTTTGAGATAAACATTAAAATAACCTGGTAAACACACTTTATTAACTGAATTTCCATGAACGCGACATACAACATCGTCAGTATCTTACGGCATGGAGGGAGCAAGAGAGAAAACAAAAAAGTAAAGTTTGAGACACAATGGCTGAGATTTTTAAAGATAATGAACGGCTCCCAGTGTTTCCGTTTCCATGGAAATCAGATTTAAATGTCTTTTTGGGTGTTACTGGTTTAGACGCTGCGTGCAAACAATGGCATTGGATTTTAACACAGAAATAAATGCAGGTATGGGAGTAATGTCATGTGATGTTCATAAAGACCATTGACTATTCTTTAAAAATGCGGGTCCATAAGCGGGTCGGGTCCGTCCTTTTCAAATATATTTATTGCAGTCTGAGTTGTGGGTGGGTGAGTTAAAAAAGGGGTTGGTTGTGGGACGTTTATACATCGACCTGAGATATGTACTGTAAATCATGCAGGACACTGGGCCACGAGGACTGGATTTCAGAACCACTGGACCAGACAGTCCACACATGAGGAGCATTTTCATTATTTATTAATATTGTCTTTGTTAATAAATCTTAAGTGTCAGAGTCGTGCCTTTGGGTCCATACGTTTGTCTGGCACGTTTCCCATTCCTCACCTCGCAGCCATTTGGAGTCGTACTTGACTGTTCGGAGAACTGGGCTGCTTTCTCCCAGACTGCGGTAAATCACAGCATCACTGGCCAAGAAGTCGGTCATGGTGGCAGAGTAGAAGTCCCCACCTGGAAAAGAAAAAAAGAAAGTCCATTTGAGGGATCAGAATAATCCTCTTCTCCTAAGTGTCTGCTTCACTCACAGGTATCTTCTATTGCACTTTAAAAACAAGTGGTGGAGAACAGATGCAGTAGAACGTGTCACTTTTAATAGGTGTGTATGTGTGTGTGTGTGTGTGTGTATGTGTGTGTGTGTGTGAACTTTGTAAAAAAAAGTCAGTGTGCAGCTGAGAGCAGAGACCAGAGCAGGTGAAGGAATGTGTTCAGGGGAAGGATGGAAGGCCCAACATCTGCATCCCCATACACCATTTATGATCTGAGAGATTACCAGGACATTAGCCTACTGCTAGCACTATCCCAATGCTAGAATGAACCGAGTCCTAGAATTAGCCTAATGCTAGCATCCCTGGAGTGACCCAGTATTTGCGGGGTGAGGCTCCGACATCATGACCAATGAGGAAACACGGCATAGTATGGACATATTTGGAAGGCTAAGATGCTAGCGGTTGCTATGGGCAACAGTGTAGTATCGACGTTATTGAGCCGCATTTTGTAATAAATGTCCAAAATGAAATAACTTTTTCACTTTGTTTTCACATTTTGGTAAACAGCTAGGCTTATTATTAGTATCACTAGCTGCATTTCAATTACCCTTGGAAATTCGCAAAAAGGAAATATTGCTATAAAAACTGGTAATGGAAACACTTGAATTTCGGAAAAAACACTCAAATACCACTTAAAAGTTTTCACGCATTCACGAGGTGGTTTTTCAGATGTTTCGATATAATATCGCAAAAGCGCAATAGAAACACTTTTTCATTCACTCTAATACTATCAGGGTGAAGCTCTGAAGGTGACAGCAGTGAGATCTCGTGGGATGATATTTTACGAGATTTACGATGCTCCTGTCTAGAACAACCGTCAATGGAAACACGTTCAAAGCGTAAATATACTCTGTCAAAATTTTTGGAATATTGCTATTTTTTTTGCAAAAAACGGTAATGGAAACGCAGCTACTGTCCTAGCCTAGTAGCAGTACTTCACAGTTATTATCAGTCCACTGTTCAACACTTGCATGAACAGAATATTCTGTAAGTTTCAGATATTTGTTTTGTTTGATGAATATTTTAAATTCATTGAAGCAGTTTAATTACAAAATGAGGCTTTATTATGAAATTAAATAAGACAATTATTACATTTTGGACGTTTATTACAAAATGCGGCTCAACAGACGTGCAAGAAAGAGTTGAATAAATCAAGATTTAAGATTTTAATTAAAAATGTATAAGTAAGAGAGAGAAGTAAGAGTAATATAGAGAGAACATGAATGAGACTGACTGAAGGGATTCAGAAAAGATCAGAGACATGAAACTATGACCTTCATCAGTACTCACTGGCCCCGCCCCCCTGGACCTGTACTCACTGGCCCCGCCCCCCTGGACCTGTACTCACTGGCCCCACCCCCCTGGACCTACATACAGTCAGTTCAATGTCTGGTTTTGGGCATCAGTGGAAAAAGTCCTTTAACAGATATGAACAGATTTACTGAAGGTTTAGCATCTACAGCCTGATGACTGACAACACCCCGGGCCTTATGTTTGACACCAGTGCCATAGAGGGTTAAACATGCACATTATTGGTGTGTTTGTACTCACCAGCGAACAGGCCTACGTTGGACTGGCGAGACTCGAAGGGGCAGCGGGCCTGTCCCACCACCTCCTCCCCCTCCTGCTCCAGTGTGGACATCTACAGGACAGAAAGGACAATTTATTAGGCTGGAAACTCAACTAACCACAGGAATTATGGGATAGAACGCACAGTAAACATGTACGAACGGCGCTGTCGTAAACTCAGAAAGCAATGAAAGCAGAAAACAAGTTTTAAATGTGTAAAGGAGGTTCAGTCCATCCACATCTGGTAATGAAAGCAGACACATGCATCATTAAGATTAGTATTATGGGATGGATTTGTGTGTGTGGGCACCACCTATACTGTATGTTACACACACAACACAAGCATTCACTGCACGGAGGTCATTCAGCTGCTTTAGTCTGACAAACTGTTAACAAGCCTGTAAAGATGAGCACACTGTAAAAAATAACTCTGTAAAAAATAACACTGTAAAAAAATATTCTGAAAAAATAACACTGTACAAACACTGAGCAGGACACAAGCACACTGTAAAAAAATAACACTGTAAAAAAAAAAACAGCAAAAAATAGCACTGCAAAAAATAACACCCTAAAAACACCGATTAATTAATTTAATTAATTAAGCAAAAACTATTCTTGAATAAAGCAAAAAATACATATTGAATTACAAAAAAAATCTTGAATCACACACACACACACACACACACACACACACTGCATTACCATATTCATATGAAGCTGCATTGTCTCTTCTGACACAATAGTGTACAAATGCCAGAGTGCATTGTGGGAATTTGATTGTTTTCTATGATTGAGTCAGTTTGTGCTGGAACTAACTAACCCACTAACTAACCCACTAACTAACCCACTCAGTCCATGTAGACCCGTGTTTCCAGCCTGGTACCCCCATGAAAACTAAAGATAAAGAACAAAGCTTGATTTTTCAGTCATTTTTGATTAAACTCAATGTTATTTTAAAAAAAAAACAGGTGCTTGGTTGCTGAGGAAACTGATAAAACATGGTTTACATCAGATTTTCAATGTTAAATCCAAAGCAGGATATTATTTTTCGTTATGTCATTTCCGTGTTCGCTTGGTATTTTATTAGATGGATCAGTAGGAGTCCTTAGGGGGTAGGAAAAATAAATTGTAAAAAAATCCTGGGTTCAGTTTATATGACATGGCTATTTCAATATTTCAATATTGAAATATTAGAATTTGAATTGCATGATGTCACATAGCAACCATATTGTATATTTTTGATCTGATATCTAATATGAAGCACAGTCTATTGTTGGATTTGACCAAATGTGTCAATAACCCTGATTTAAGGTCAAGGTCATAAAGTTTACAAATACACCATTGGCTTGACGTCATGTAACCTCAAAACATGATGTGATGGAGCCATAGGTGTTGATCCATCTGATGTTTGAAGGTTAGGGGTCAAAGGTTAGAGCCATAGGTGTTGATCCATCTGATGTCTGAAGGTTAGGGGTCAAAGGTTAGAGCCATAGGTGTTGACCCATCTGATGTCTGAAGGTTAGGGGTCAAAGGTTAGAGCCATAGGTGTTGACCCATCTGATGTCTGAAGGTTAGGGGTCAAAGGTGAGAGCCATAGGTGTTGACCCATCTGATGTCTGAAGGTTAGGGGTCAAAGGTTAGAGCCATAGGTGTTGACCCATCTGATGTCTGAAGGTTAGGGGTCAAAGGTTAGAGCCATAGGTGTTGATCCATCTGATGTCTGAAGGTTAGGGGTCAAAGGTTAGAGCCATAGGTGTTGATCCATCTGATGTTTGAAGGTTAGGGGTCAAAGGTTAGAGCCATAGGTGTTGATCCATCTGGTGTTTGAAGGTTAGGGGTCAAAGGTTAGAGCCATAGGTGTTGACCCATCTGATGTCTGAAGGTTAGGGGTCAAAGGTTAGAGCCATAGGTGTTGACCCATCTGATGTCTGAAGGTTAGGGGTCAAAGGTTAGAGCCATAGGTGTTGATCCATCTGATGTTTGAAGGTTAGGGGTCAAAGGTTAGAGCCATAGGTGTTGATCCATCTGATGTCTGAAGGTTAGGGGTCAAAGGTTAGAGCCATAGGTGTTGACCCATCTGATGTCTGAAGGTTAGGGGTCAAAGGTTAGAGCCATAGGTGTTGATCCATCTGATGTCTGAAGGTTAGGGGTCAAAGGTTAGAGCCATAGGTGTTGACCCATCTGATGTCTGAAGGTTAGGGGTCAAAGGTTAGAGCCATAGGTGTTGATCCATCTGATGTCTGAAGGTTAGGGGTCAAAGGTTAGAGCCATAGGTGTTGATCCATCTGATGTCTGAAGGTTAGGGGTCAAAGGTTAGAGCCATAGGTGTTGATCCATCTGATGTCTGAAGGTTAGGGGTCAAAGGTTAGAGCCATAGGTGTTGATCCATCTGATGTTTGAAGGTTAGGGGTCAAAGGTTAGAGCCATAGGTGTTGATCCATCTGATGTCTGAAGGTTAGGGGTCAAAGTTTAGAGCCATAGGTGTTGACCCATCTGATGTCTGAAGGTTAGGGGTCAAAGGTTAGAGCCATAGGTGTTGATCCATCTGATGTCTGAAGGTTAGGGGTCAAAGGTTAGAGCCATAGGTGTTGATCCATCTGATGTCTGAAGGTTAGGGGTCAAAGGTTAGAGTCATAGGTGTTGATCCATCTGATGTCTGAAGGTTAGGGGTCAAAGGTTAGAGCCATAGGTGTTGACCCATCTGATGTCTGAAGGTTAGGGGTCAAAGGTTAGAGCCATAGGTGTTGATCCATCTGATGTCTGAAGGTTAGGGGTCAAAGGTTAGAGCCATAGGTGTTGATCCATCTGATGTCTGAAGGTTAGGGGTCAAAGGTTAGAGCCATAGGTGTTGATCCATCTGATGTCTGAAGGTTAGGGGTCAAAGGTTAGAGCCATAGGTGTTGATCCATCTGATGTTTGAAGGTTAGGGGTCAAAGGTTAGAGCCATAGGTGTTGATCCATCTGATGTCTGAAGGTTAGGGGTCAAAGTTTAGAGCCATAGGTGTTGACCCATCTGATGTCTGAAGGTTAGGGGTCAAAGGTTAGAGCCATAGGTGTTGATCCATCTGATGTCTGAAGGTTAGGGGTCAAAGGTTAGAGCCATAGGTGTTGACCCATCTGATGTCTGAAGGTTAGGGGTCAAAGGTTAGAGCCATAGGTGTTGATCCATCTGATGTCTGAAGGTTAGGGGTCAAAGGTTAGAGCCATAGGTGTTGATCCATCTGATGTCTGAAGGTTAGGGGTCAAAGGTTAGAGCCATAGGTGTTGATCCATCTGATGTCTGAAGGTTAGGGGTCAAAGGTTAGAGCCATAGGTGTTGATCCATCTGATGTCTGAAGGTTAGGGGTCAAAGGTTAGAGCCATAGGTGTTGATCCATCTGATGTCTGAAGGTTAGGGGTCAAAGGTTAGAGTCATAGGTGTTGATCCATCTGATGTCTGAAGGTTAGGGGTCAAAGGTTAGAGCCATAGGTGTTGACCCATCTGATGTCTGAAGGTTAGGGGTCAAAGGTTAGAGCCATAGGTGTTGACCCATCTGATGTCTGAAGGTTAGGGGTCAAAGGTTAGAGCCATAGGTGTTGATCCATCTGATGTCTGAAGGTTAGGGGTCAAAGGTTAGAGCCATAGGTGTTGATCCATCTGATGTCTGAAGGTTAGGGGTCAAAGGTTAGAGCCATAGGTGTTGATCCATCTGATGTTTGAAGGTTAGGGGTCAAAGGTTAGAGCCATAGGTGTTGATCCATCTGATGTCTGAAGGTTAGGGGTCAAAGTTTAGAGCCATAGGTGTTGACCCATCTGATGTCTGAAGGTTAGGGGTCAAAGGTTAGAGCCATAGGTGTTGATCCATCTGATGTCTGAAGGTTAGGGGTCAAAGGTTAGAGCCATAGGTGTTGACCCATCTGATGTCTGAAGGTTAGGGGTCAAAGGTTAGAGCCATAGGTGTTGATCCATCTGATGTCTGAAGGTTAGGGGTCAAAGGTTAGAGCCATAGGTGTTGATCCATCTGATGTCTGAAGGTTAGGGGTCAAAGGTTAGAGCCATAGGTGTTGATCCATCTGATGTCTGAAGGTTAGGGGTCAAAGGTTAGAGCCATAGGTGTTGATCCATCTGATGTCTGAAGGTTAGGGGTCAAAGGTTAGAGCCATAGGTGTTGACCCATCTGATGTCTGAAGGTCAGACCATGTGAATGAAAAAAACACCAGATTCTATGTTGTCCGAATCCTGAGATATTACCACTGATGTGTTTTAAATGTTGACCTTTACTGTGACCTTGACCTTCTTTGCTTAAAATCTAATGGGTTCTTCTTTGACCCATTATCTATCATTCCTGAACGTTTAATTAAAACCCATTCAGAACTTTTGGTGTAATCCTGCTGACAGTGCGTCGTAACCTCACGAATCACATTAAATCTGCGATCTTCTCCAAAGACAAATGCTGCGACCTTGATGTGAAAATTCAATATGGCGTCAGGCTGGAAGTCATGAGTCGATTTGGCTGAAACTCGGTCTGTTTCATCCTCATATGTGTCTCCTTCTACATGCCAAATTTCAGGAATTTCAAGAATTGGCGACGCTAGAGTGAGAACAGTGGAAATGTGTACGTGCACACACCCACCCACACACAGACAGACAGACAGACAGATAGACAGATAGACAAACAAACATGAAAACTCTTAAAGCAACATAACTTCATGAAGTTAACATCAAACAAACGGACTTGAATTTAATACCTTCTTGGCGGAGGTAGTTAAGGATCCTATAGGTAGATTTCTCTGAGTGGAAGTGTCGCTGAATAATTCACTGAATTAGTAAGTAGGGTTAGATTTGTTCAAGGAAAATAACAAAAGAGGATTTTTCTTTTGGTTTGTTTTAACCCTCTGGTATCAGAGTGGACATTTTACACACACTATGGGGCTGGGGATGTGGTGTGTCTGCTTTGGCTCCGCCTCCTGTATGTGTGGACATCAGGAGAGTTAAAGGTGATCTGTGTTCCAGCAGCAACATTTTTAAAATACACAAATAGATAGAACAGGGGTGTCAAACTGGTTTTACTTCAGCACCACATTCAGCCCAGTATGATCTGAAATGGGCCAAACCAGTAAAATAATAACAGTGGAAAAAAGTAAAAAATACATTATGATCATGTTTACATCTATGAGAAACTTGAAATGTCTAAAAAAACTGCAATTTTAAAAAGATTTTGTCTCAGTTTGCCTTGGTTACAGGTGACATTTCAATAACGAACACACAAAACGTTTAGTAACAGACAGAATATTAGTAAAATTACACTGACTTCTGATAAATATGTTTTTCAGGTTATTCACATTTTTTGTAAACATATACAGTGCTACCTCTACTTACAAAATTCATTTGTTGCAGATGTGGCTTCGTACCATGATTTATTTCTAAATAGTCGCATTTTACATGTAAAAGGCCAGATTTGTTCTGAGGCCCCCAATACTACCCCCTAAACCCTAAAAAAAAAGAAAAAAAAGAAAAAGACCAATTTTGTATGAAATAAATGTTAAATGTACAAGAAAATGTAGATTTTAGATGTAATTTATTGGTCTCAGTGGAGAAATATGTCTTCACTGACTGAACATTAAAGGTAAAGGTCATACATTTAGCAAATATACCATTGGCTTGACATCATACGACGTCAAATCATGACGTCATGGAGCCTATCGGTGTTGCTGATGTCAGAAGGTCAGACGAAGTGAATGAAAAGAAAAAAAAACACCTGATACTATCTGGTCTGGATTCTGACAAATCACCACTGATGTGTTTTAGCTTCACTGTGACCTTGACCTTTGACCTTTATAGCTCAAAATGTATTGGTTTCTTCCTTGACACATTATCAGTCACCTCTGAAAGTTTCATCAAAATAACCCTAACCCCCGCCCCCCGCCCCCCGACACACGATTAAATTAACTCAGTAGAAGTTATAAAAATTGGGGGCGGGGGTCATAACAGTTTAGTTCATTTGAAACAGCTTTTATTATTAGTGTTTCTTCATCAGCTCAGAACTAATTATTATTGAAGTGTGTGTGTGTGTGTGTGTGTGTGTGTGTGCATGCGCATGTTCATGCTGCCTTCAGGTGCTGTGGGGATTATGGTAAACACTAGTTACAAACTTGAAAATTGCACATCAACGCCTGCCTGTAAGGCCTGTTTCCGTGGTTACAGAGCAGCAGGGCTATGAATGTGAACATTTTATCTTCATGTTTTTTTTCACTCCAACTTTTTAACACTAACCCCCAATCTCCAATATTCTGTATCAGTTTAACATTTGCTCCATCTCCAGTGGATCGACAAATACATAAAACATCTAGTAACAGACAGAGCAGTGTTAGAACACCACTGGTTTCACTTCATCTTTCTCACCTTTACTGTGATTCTGAGATTTTCATGTCATTTTTAAGGCTGTTATAATTAATGCATTAATGCAGATTAATCCATCATCATGATTAATCTGATGAAACATTCAAATGAAATTAAATGGAACAGTTGTTGACAGTTTTTTGTTGAAACTGTTGAAGGTGTTGAAAAATCTAATTCAATTTGAACAATCAGATTATTCTGATTATTATTGGTTTGTTATTGTGTGTTGTGTATCACACTTTGGCTTCTCCTGTGGGTCTATTTAAATATGCTATATAAATAAAGTTGATTGATTGATTGATACATGAATCTGAACCAAAATTTGATTGTGATTTAAAAATGCAGCTATTTCTAGCCTTATACACATAGATTATTAGCCTAGCCGTGCTATCCCTATTCACTCCATGTATGGGTCTAGTGGTGCTTGATAGTCAGGGGAGGCGGGGCTAAAAGGTTGTCTTTCAAATCCTTCTGTATGCAATAGGACGGTACTACAACTAATCAGTGTAATCTTTAGGATGATGTAGTTAGAGGAGGAGTCTGGAGAAAGTTAGGAATGACTAAACAAAATGGTGGATTATGGAGCTGAACGACTGTTGTTAATTAAAAGATTGTTGACGTTTCTTCACATTCTTCACTCATCTTTGATAAAAGGAAATCTACACCCGATGTTGTTCTTCTTCTATGGTTGTGATGCGCGGGTTGATGTATAAACAACCTGGAACCCGCCCACAGCTCAGACCGCAATAAGTGTATTTGAAGAGAACGGACCCGACCCACTTCTTGACCCACATTTTAAAAATGTAGTCAATGGTCTTTATGAACATCACATGACCTTACTCACATACCTGCATTTATTTATTTATTTATGTGAAAATCCGATGTCAATTGAGTCGGCAACCTGTAACACTCAATTTGAACCTGGTTTCCACAGAAAAGAAAACACTGGCAGCCGCTCGTCATCTTTAAAAATCTCAGTGAATGTGTCCCAAACCTTACTTTTTTTATTTTCTGGAGCTTCCACTCTCCTAACTTGACTTTCTCTCTTGCTCCCTTCATACCATAGGATACTGACCACGTTGTACGTCACCTTCATGGACATTCAGTTAATGAAGCGTATTTACCAGGTTATTTTAAAGTGGTGTCAGTATAATGTCCTGGTAAGTAAACAAGTAGAACAAAAATATGAAGTCCACATATGAGGACGCCAGGTCCTAAGAGATTAATTTAATTTAATTTTAAGTCTACATCAGTGCTATTGCTGAACTATTGCTGGAGTCTTGGGTCTATATTGTTTGTCTATATTGTATGTTAGTGTGTGTGTTTTAGTTAATACGCATTGTATTACAGAATAGTTCAAACTAAATAGATTTTCCACATGTTGAATCTTAAAACAGATATTAAGTTTAATTCTATGAACCAGAACAGACTAAAACGGTACCAAATCCTATCTGTAAACATGTTTCAGAAACTGTTGTCCAGTGTTATCAAACCAAATGGGATGGATTTTTATTTGCTTAGCGTCACATACAGACCTTTGAAGGACACCACTATCATTTCTACTAAAGGCCCTTATTCTTATTATTTTCTATGTGAGGACATGAAAACAAGCCAATAATATCTGCAGGAGAAGAGAAGAGTTCCCTGTAGCCCCCCCCAACACACACAGACACACACATTTGCAGTGTGTACGGGATCACTGGTACTCCCTTTTCCACTAATAGGTGAGTGTGAATCACCTTCCAAAGCTGTGATGTCACCTCTGAGGCTCTACTGCAGTGTTATGTCAGACTGTACCCAACTGTACTGAACCATGCAGCACACTGTGTCTGGAGCTGACACTACATATGTGCACTAACTACAGCACTAACACTAACTACAGCACTAACACTAACAACAGCACTAACACTAACTACAGCACTAACACTAACAACAGCACTAACACTAACAACAGCACTAACACTAACTACAGCACTAACACTAACTACAGCACTAACACTAACAAGAGCACTAACACTAACAACAGCACTAACACTAACAACAGCACTAACACTAACTACAGCACTAACACTAACAACAGCACTAACACTAACAACAGCACTAACACTAACTACAGCACTAACATTAACTACAGCACTAACATTAACAACAGCACTAACACTAACAACAGCACTAACACTAACTACAGCACTAACACTAACTACAGCACTAACACTAACAACAGCACTAACACTAACAACAGCACTAACACTAACTACAGCACTAACACTAACTACAGCACTAACACTAACAAGAGCACTAACACTAACAACAGCACTAACACTAACTACAGCACTAACACTAACTACAGCACTAACACTAACTACAGCACTAACACTAACTACAGCACTAACACTAACAACAGCACTAACACTAACAAGAGCACTAACACTAACAACAGCACTAACACTAACAACAGCACTAACACTAACTACAGCACTAACACTAACTACAGCACTAACACTAACTACAGTACTAACACTAACTACAGTACTAACACTAACTACAGCACTAACACTAACTACAGCACTAACACTAACTACAGCACTAACACTAACAACAGCACTAACACTAACAAGAGCACTAACACTAACAACAGCACTAACACTAACAACAGCACTAACACTAACTACAGCACTAACACTAACTACAGCACTAACACTAACTACAGTACTAACACTAACTACAGTACTAACACTAACTACAGCACTAACACTAACTACAGCACTAACACTAACTACAGCACTAACACTAACTTTAACCCAGCAGGGTGACCTGTCTGATCCCTCCTCTTGTGTCTCCATATGCGATGTCTTCCACTTCCTCTCAGCTTTAACCCTTTTTCCATAGAAACATATAAAGTGATGGGATGTATTTCATCTTTTGTGTTGACAACACGCTGCTGCTGCTGCTGCTGCCGCTGCTGCTGCCGCTGCTGCTGCCGCTGCTGCACTTGTTGAACCAACATGAATCTTTTGAAGTCACCTGTCCATGTGAAACAAACCAAACCAATCTGCCAACGTCCACATGAGTGAACAGGACTTTGTAGTTGGACGAACGCTGCTGACATGAGCTTTTGTGAACGGCTGCCTCATATCTACTCCACATTTTAGGAAAAATATCAAAAAGACTTGAAAATGACCACAACATCCCTATGGTTTAGCTTCAACTTCTGACCGCTGCTTCTCACTATCAGTTCACTGTTTTACTTTCAGAAAAAATAAATGAAGAATATATATATATATATACTATATATATATATATATATATATATATATATATATATATATATATACTATACTATACTATATATACTATACTATACTATATATATACTACTATATATAAATACTTACAAATGTTTTGATGTAAAACAAAAAGGAAACATGTTTGTGTGTGCTGAGGCTGTTTGCAGGTGTGTGTGTGTGTGTGTGTGTGTGTGTGTGTGTGTGTGTGTGTGTGTGTGTGTGTTTCCTTCAGGACACGTCTGAGCAGCATTTCTTTAAACTCATTAGACTTTATTCTACCTCCATGACTAATTTTAATTCCTCAACTTAAAACGAAGCTTTGAAACTCATTTTCTCCAAGTGAACACATTAGACCTGTTTACAGAACTGATTAATGCAGAATAAAAGTTAATTCCTCTTTCACATGAAACATGTAAACACTTGAAAATTATAATTCTGAATTCAACTTAATTCTGAAAAAATTCACTAGGTTATTCCGATCTTAATTTCAAATTCAATAATTTGTACGTAGCAGTTGCAAACACTGCCCAACAACTGATTAAAGTTGTTTTCGGAGGTGCACAGCTGTTAGCAGTGTCAACATACTGTATATTGATCGCTATTGAGAGGAAGTAGCGCCAAGCAATTATGAGGTGTGAGTTTTTGTTCTGTGACGCTGTTGTTATGCAAACAAATCACTCATTCCAACACATATTGGTTTGAAAAGAAACACATTTTATTTTGTTGACCGCAGGAAACCTGCCTGGACTACTTTTGCTTTGACCAAAACTGGACCAGACCTGGGCTCACAGGACACTGTTGGGGGGTAAGTCAGTGTGGGTGCACCAGAGTAAAGTGTTGTTTCTTATGTTTGATTGGGTTGAGCTGCTTTTTTTTTTTTAATAAAAAGTAATAAAATATATAAAATAAATACAAATATATATATATATATATATATATATATATATATATATATATATATATATATATATATATATATATATATATATGTGTGTGTGTGTGTGTGTATCCCTCTTCCATCAGACCTCGAAGCCATTCCATCATTCTCAGACTTCTGAAGAGCACTGAAACACTTTTTTTCTGGATTAAACAGGAATAAAAACTGTCATGTAAACAAGTCTGGTGGGTTTCATCAGGGGTCTGGTTGTGGGTGTTCTGTCCACGGGTACCAACGGGTTTGTAAAGTGGATCATACAGGACATTTCAGATGCAGTTCAATACAATCCTATACTGGTTTTATTCTGCTTTCTGATATCACTACTGAATGCGAACACTTCTCTTGTGAGACCTTTTTGACATAGGCCATGGATGTCCAAGGGCCACATCCACAAGCCCCACAAATACAATTGTACAAATACAATGCAGCTCTGTGGGGGGGGGTGAAAATACACACACACACACACACAGCTCTAGGGTCTATTTGTGGGCAGGGCTCCAAGCAACTACCCGGCATGCCTGCCTTTAACCTCGACCCCTGTCTATCCTTAAGCCCCACCCCATTCTGTGTGAAACAGGAAGTGTTTACCCATCAGTACCTTATAGTTGCGACAGGTTGGGTTGAAAGCGTTGGTTCCACAGGCGAACAGTGTCTCATCGTTGCGCGGCACAAGAACTTTGATGTAGTTGTAGCATTCGTCCTGTTGAGACCAAGCAGCGTAAAGTGACTGTTACTACTACTGGTACTACTACTGGTACTCTTACTACTACTGGTAAATGAATGATAAATGTTCTGCACTTCTACAATTCTGTTCCAGCCTCGCATTCACCCATTCACACACACTCATACACCAGTAGGTTTCTAAGGTCCTGTCAGTCCTACTGGGAGACTAAGGCAGGGTTTAGTGTCTTTGCCCAAGGACATGTGGACAGATAGAGCGGGGACGCAAACTGCCCAACCCTTCAGTCATTGGACGACCCGCTCTACCAACTGAGCCACAGCCGCCCCTGGTGCTGTTACTATTACTGGTACTGTTACTGTTACTGGGACTGTTACTGGTACTGTTATTATTAGTACTATTACTATTACTGTTATTAGTACTGTTACGAGTACTGGTACTGTTAATATTACTGTTACTATTACATTTACTGTTACTGTCAATATTACTCACTATTACAGTTACTATTATTATTGGAATTCAGAAAAAAAAATCACAATGCAAAAAAAAAAAAACTAAACAAAAGAACAAAGAAAAAACATTTGATTTAAGCAAAGAAATCTGCTATTGGAACCAATGACAATAATCTGGGTCAGATTAGTTCCAGATCTATTGTCTATTAGTCAGTTCTTCTATCTGACTGTATATTTCCTCTGTAGGTGATTCTGTCTGATTTTAATCTGATCAGAGATTTGACTAAAATGAGACTAATACATTTAGATTGTTTACAGTGTGCTGCTGATAAACTACTTGTACACCTTCAGTTATTACTAAACATGTGCAGAGGAAATGATTAGAAAAGCAAAGGTCCAGTGGTGTAAACAGAGGACAGAAGACTCACGCTGTTCTTCCCTCTCACTGTGCACTTCTCCACATCCTTGGTCTTCCACGTCAGTTTCTGAAAGACAAATAGACAGATGAACCGTCAGTGCTCACTTCCTGTTTCTGTCCCGGTGGCCGACAGGGACAAAGGTACAGCATCGACAAAACACTGCAAACATGAGAAAGATGTACAAACGAAAACACAAACACATAAAACAAATACAACAGAAGTGAACCTGTAAGAGAAAAATGCTGCAAATACCAAAACACGCAAAGAGAGAAACTCTACAAAACACAAGTTCACCAAAATAAAACGGAAGAAGTTGAAGTTCATTAATTTAAGAGATTAGCATGAAAAGGTTAATTTCCCTTTGCCTTTTTTAAACACGTGACCATAATTGTGGACGGCCATGGCTCAGTTGGGAGAGTGGGTCGTCCATTGACCGAAGGGTTGGCGGTTCGATTCCCGCTCTGTCCTAGTCAGTCCGTTGTGTCCTTGGGCAAGAAACTTTACCCTCCTTGCCTCCAGTGTCACTCACACTGGTGTATGAATGAGTATGAATGTTGGGTGGTGGTCAGAGGGGCCGTAGGCGCGAAATGGCAGGGCAACTGTGACTACATATGTAGTTTACCACCACCAGAGGGAGCATGTGAGAGTGAATGAATAATGGAACACTAATGTGAAGCGCTTTGGGTGCCTTGAAAAGCGCTATATAAATCTAATCCATTATTATTATAATCTGCTGCAATATCATAGAAGAGCAAATGTCTTAAATGGATGAAAAAATTTGATGAGGACGAAGTTGAAGTTAATTAATTTAAGACATTACTATGAAACGGTGTAGAGCAGCATAGGTATGTCGCTAAAATTAGCGATGTACCTATGCTGCTCTTCTATGATATCATAGCAGACTATGGCCAAGTGTTTCAAATTAACCTTAAATTAATTAAGTTCAACTTCGTCTTCATCCACCATTGTCTTCTTCCATGTTATTTTCTATCAATCAATCAATCAAATTGTATTTATATAGCACCTTACAAACACTACAAAGTTACACAAGGTGCTTTCCAAAATGAGATAAAAACAACTAACAATAATAAAACCAAGATCAAAAACAAAGGATAAAACAAGTTCTAAAACCATAGCAACAACATAAAAGACATGGGCAGTCGGCTACAGGTCAAACACTAACCTGAATAAATATGTTTTAACTGACATTTAAAAACAGCTGTAGCTCAGTTGTTAATTGTAATTGTGTTGGAAGAACACAATTAGATCAAAGATCGATCACCATATTTTTTATATTTAGATTTGGGGACAACCAAAGAGATGTGCTCAGAAGAGAACAGCGCCCTGACTGGTTTATGGATTGTAATAAGATCAACAAGGAGACATTAATGGAGACATATAACCCATATAATAAAACTTTAAACTACTCTGAAGTGTACTAGAAGGCAGTGAAGGGAACATAGAACTGGGGTGATGTGTTTGGATGTGTTGGACAGAAAACGAGCTGCTGCATTTTGGGCATTGCAGTCGTCCAACCTCCAGCTAATGAAAGCATGTATAGTCTTTTCAAGGTCAGCATGGGACAGAACATTTTATAGGACAGAATTTTGGTGAACCCATTTTATTTTGGTGAACTTCTGTTTTGTTGTGGAGTGAATTTGCAGTGTTTTTCTCTTGCAGTTGTTTTGGGAGTTTGCATGTTTTGGTATTTGCAGCATTTTTCTCTTTCAGCCTCACTTGTGTTGCAGGTGGCAGTAGTTTCTGCTGCTCCCAGTGTTTTGTTTTTCTGAGACGTAAAGTAAACCTCACTGCGTCCAATAAAGTGTCCCAAAGAAAGACAAAAACAATGGAATGAATGCAGCACAGAAGCAAGTACTGTTAGTACTGACAGGAAGTACTGTTAGTACTGACAGGAAGTACTGATAGTACTGACAGGAAGTACTGGAAGCACAGATATTTATATAAATGTAGGGAGTAAAAGTAAAAAGCTGCCAAAAAATTTTACTAGTACAGATACCTAAAACAATTGACATAAGTACAGTAAAGGAAGTACTTGTACTTAGTTACTTCCACCTGTGTTGTGTGATTGTGTGAGTGGATGGAAGTTGTGCAGATGTTGGTACCTGCTGTGGGATGATCTGCTCAGATGAAGAGACCAGGTTGATGGCAAACACATGGTCCCTACAGGAGACAAGAGTCACAACACCATTATTATTATTATTATTATTATTATTAATATTATTATTATTATTATTATTATTATAGTCAGAGGAGGCTGGGCTAAAAGGTTGTCTTTCACTGGCATAGCCAGAAAAAAAAATCAAAAATTGGATGTGCACCAGCAAATAGTGAGTGTGCCAAATTTATTTCCCACAAAAAAACACATTTTACAAAACACACTACTATAATGGTAGTTTAAAGCAGGTCTAAACATTCACACAGGTGACATTCTCTCAAATAAATACATTTAATAACAACAATAGCAATAGGAAAAACTTGTCTAGTCATCTCCTGCTTATCCGGGTGTGAGTTGTGGGGGCAGCAGCCTCAGTAAAGTAGCCCAGACTTCCCTCACCCCAGCCACCTCAGCCAGCTCCTCCAGGGGAATCCTGAGGCGTTCCCAGGCCAGCACAGATATATAATCCTTCCAGCGTGTATTGGGTCGGCCCTGAGGTCTCCTCCTGGATAGACATGCCCAGAATCAGGACGTGTCCTCCCGAGGTGCCCCAGCCACCTCAGCTGGCTCCTCGGGACATGGAGGAGCAGCGGTGCTACTCCCAGTCCCTCTCGGATGTCTGAGATTCTAAGGCTGAGCCCTGCCCACCCTGCGAAAGAAACTAATTTCAGCCACACCTGGGGACTGCACCCATGACCTCACTCTTTCGGTCATGACCCAAAGGGTCATGGAAAGGGACGGAACGTAGATCGACCGGTAAATTGAGAGCTTCAGCAGAACAAGGCTTAGCTCCTTGTTCCCCACAACAGATTGGTTTAGCTCCTGCATTACTGCAATCCACCTCAATAGAAAAAAACCTTGGTGGTCTGATCCCCGGTTATAGAAGCAATAGAAAAGGTCTCTCTCTCAAAATTCAAAATAGCATACTCTCCATAATCAAACTTTTCTTTGCTTTTCCATTTATTTCATTGTATTTTTTCACCTGCTACAGCCACTTGTTTTTAGACCTATGTATACACTCTGTTTTAATTCTGCTTGTTAAGCGTCTTGAGAATCTTGAAAGGCACTAATGAATAAAATGTTTTTTTTTAACTGCAAAAACATAACACACAGAAACATTGAATGCCCAATGAATAGTGAACTATAACACCACATGCATGATCAACAATACCAGCTATTTCACCATCTGAACACAATTGGGCTCAGCAGCAGCAGACTAAAGGACAACGGTATCACTACCTGTGCGCACTCACTGCTCAGCTCTCAATTTAAAGGGTGAGATGACATGGCTTGGTCTTGAACACATTTATTATTTCATCAGTGTCCAGTGTCTCTGTGTGCTGTTTTTCAAACATTAGGAGTGAGATGCCATTTAGTCTCTGTGAGAATTGCAACTCTGTTGGTGGATATTATTCTGTTCACAACCAAAACAAGGCAGTCAGAGACATCAGACCACTGGCAAGGCTTGATTTTTCATTCACACGTGACGTGATGGAGCCATAGGTGTTGACCCATTTAATGTCTGAAGGTGAGACCATGTGAATACAAAAAAACACCACATTCTATCTTGTCTGAATCCTGAGATATTACCACTGATGTGTTTTAGATGTTGGCCTTTTGTGTGACCTTGACCTTTGACCTTCATTGCTCACAATCTAATGAGTTCTTCCTTGACCCAGTATCTATCATTCCTGAAAGTTTCATCAAAAAACGTTCAGAAATTTTTGCTTAATCCTGCTAACAGACAGACATACAAACAAACAAACAGACCTGAATGTAATACCTCCTTGGCAGAAGGCGCTCCACTGCCTGTTACTGCTTTGGCAGTTTTACCAGAACATGCAGTAAACTCTTCATGTTGGGAAAAACATGTCTGTCACATGAGTCCACTTCAATAATGAACAGGAACGGATGCCCCCCCTTCCACTTTCCATTTAATCAGTTGGCCAAACTTTCAGTGCCCCCCAAATTAAGTCCATAATGCCTGTGCGGTGCAGTCAAGACGTCCAGCTGAAAAAAGGTCAAGTCCAATTTTTCAGGAAACTTTGTTTCATTTTATAGCTATAACCAGTAACCTAATTCCTGCTCCCACAATGCTTGCTGGGTGAGGGGTACAGTCAGGTTGCTAGGTGAGGGTAATGCAACTTTTTTGGGGTGTGCCAGCAGCCTCTGTGGGTGGCACCACACACCCGTGGCTACACCCATGGTCTGTATGCAATAGGACGGTACTACAACAAATCAGTGTAATCTGTAGGATGACGTAGTTAGTGCACCATAAAGTACATGGATGAGTCTGGAGAAAGTTAGGAATGACCAAACAAAATGGTGGATTATGGAGCTTAACGACGAATGTAAAGATTACTGGCATTTTCTGACATTCTTCACTCATCTTTGTCAAAAGGAAATCTACACCCATTGTTGTTCTTCTTCTATGGTTCTTTCCGGTCGTTTCTCTCCCAATCATCACTTTGTCACGTTGTTATGCCCGCCCACTGACTCTATACTTCACCGTGATTGGTCGACCAATTTCAGGGAAATCTAGCCAAAACTTCCCTTGAGCGTAACTAGACTACTACAGTAGTAAAATAGATTTGCTGCCGCTAGGGGGGTCTACCACGGTTAGACGAGGTTAATTACTCTTTCAGATGAACTGTGTAAACACCTAATTCCAGTTGAAAAATTTAATTCTGAAATAAAACTGAATTCAGAATAAAGTTGCTGGTTTATTCTGATTTAAACTCTAAATTTGAGAATTCCTCTGACATGGAAACAGTTAGTTTCTCTTAATCATTATTCCTGTCCTTCTGCACATGCTCTGGTTTGCTCACCATAATGCATGTATTCCACTGTGGGCATTAGTTTGTTGGTTCCTATGGTTGATTGGGTTGAGCTGCTGCTTCGTAATTATCACAAAACTAAAGTATCTGGTCTAACATGTTGATAGTTGAAACCAACACAAAACAGGAAGTGGACACCATCATTTTCTTCCAGTAGACATCCAGATGTTAAGCGGCCGTTTTATCCAATCAGAACCCTCTGTACCTCCAGCTCTGAAAAAAACTATTAACTTGAGACAACTCAGGTCATCTGCTGCAGGTCTGCTCTGTGTTCCAAAAGTCAAAACTAAGAATGGATAATTAGCATTCAGTTTCTATGCTCCATATATCTTCTTTTAAAGTCAGGGTTAAAGACTCATCTATTTACTGCTGCCTTTGACTAAAGCCTTCTTACTTCTTAAACCTATATTTTTCTTCAAAACTCTGCACTTTCATATGTTTGGGTTTAGTATTTGTTAGGGGAGTAACGAGACACTCCGCTCACGAGACGAGACAAGAGATTGGGTTCACGAGATCAAGAAGAGATTTTAAGAAAACTAAATTACAAATTATATGAATGGACAACAGACTTTTGTTTAACTGAGTAACACATGGTTTTATAACTCTGTAAGCATTAACTGTTAATAAACTTAATGAACTTATTCCTCTATGAATTGAAACTAAAATAAAATGTCATAAAAGTTAAAATATAATAAATAAAATACACATTTCTCCTTTTTTCAAGTGCAGACAATATGTACAAAACAAAAAGTTCTTCTCTGTCAATACAGACTGAAAATAGTGTAAATGGAGCCTGACCAAGGATGTCACTTATTCCTCTACAAGTTGAAACTAAAATGAAATGTTATAAAACGTTAAAAATAAAATAAATAAAAATACATATTTCTCCTGTTTTCAAAATCAAATGTGGCTCATGGCTGTGGAAGTTGAGGTGTGAATGTGTTTGTCAGTGTTGTGTGGTTTGTTGTTGTTTTCTTGGCAGGTGCAGTTGTTGATTTGAGTACTGAGCTGTGATGGAGCTGGAAATGTCTCTGCATTGTGCTCGTATTAGCCACGATGTACGGCATTGTTTGTGCCTGGGTAGTGAGGTCCAAATAATGTCCAGGGAGAGCTGTGCTTCACGCACCCCAGACGTATAGACACAGAGAGACGGAGAGAGAGACAGAAAGAGAGAGAGAGAGAGAGCACGCTGGTGCAGGAGATGACAGAGCGCTTAATGTCGCACCATCTGTATGTATATTGTCTTTTTTTTTATCGCTCACTCTCTTGCCATTTATCATTTCTGCCGGGAACCCAAAATACTACCAAACCATTTGAAAGTGGAGGGGACGTGTCAATAGTTTAACGCAATAAGACATTTTGCCAAATTACATCTTGTCACAACCCTTGTATTTGTTTTTAATCCCTTTTTTACATGTTTCTATCATGTTTTAAATGTTATTCTTCTTTCTCTGTTATTGTATTTTAATGGCCTTTGTGTCAAGCACCTTGACATGCCCTGTTACTGAAATGTGCTAGAGAAATAAACTTGACTGGAATACACCCATTTCCATGGAATCCTGTATTAATATGCAGTGGCTTTTATCTTAGGTGGACGCACTGTAATTGGCAATAATTGGTTAAATGTATCTTATCAAGGCGGCGTTATGGGGCTCTGAAAAATATAAGTTAAAAAAACAGATCCAGATAGTGGAAAGATTCGAAGATGCTGTTTACGCAGCTCCTCTCCATTTCTGTGACGTTACCACTTCATTCAGTATAAAAGCACATGCGCCAAACTCAAAAAAACAACAATGGTAAAGTGTGCACCGTCATGTGCTTCATATCACTATTGTACCAGAATATCATTCGTATTCATTAATACCACATAAAACACACACTTGTAGAGATCACAATTCATGAATGAGATGACTTTGTTGTGATTTAGGGCTTTATAAATAAAATTGAATTGAATTGAATTGAATGAATTTATTTTGGATTTAGCCCAGAGGACCCGAAAGACAACAAAATCTGCTCCACTATGCGGGCTGGAGTTGGTATTATTGTCACCCACCCAAATGTGGTGCAGACCTGGGAGAATAATATAACGACGTGGTGTAACGTAACGTACGGCAAGATTTGTGCGTATTTCATGGATTCCATTGCAATAGACAGGAAAGCTATGGACAATCTGACAGCCTCCGAGGCGTATCAGTATCTGAATATAAAGCACTAATATATAATAATGAATTGTACTCTCTCTCTCTCTCTCTCTTTCACACACACACACACACACACACACACACACACACACACACACACAGATAGGGCTGCCAACTCCGTGAGGGACACTATGGCAAATCCTATCAGATTCACAGACCTCTGATTTTTTTTATATAATCATCAATGGCCTCATTGCCTTAACAGCCAATGACCACAGTCTCTTTGTGACAGGTTTGTGGTTAAAACACTCTCTATCTAACCACTCGTTTAGCTGTTTTCATGAGCTTCTACATCCAACGATAGCACACATCAGAGTCCTGCACGGTTCTGATTTTGACATACCGCAACCGCCCGTAACCGTCATGTTTAAACTCGTATCCGACCCGTTTTCCGACGAAAAAAAATATATAAAATCCGCACCCGAACCGACCCGCTATAAATGAACCCGATATCCGACCCGAACCCGAAAGAAAATGTCAGATAGCCAAACTTAAATACAAACATTTATTGCCACGAATATACTGAACAGTGACATAGCCAAGGCAGAGCCAAATAAAAATGTTGTTAGCCTACGGCTCTTTTTAGTTTATGAACCGCAAATTAGACCCGCGATCACCCACATCCGACCCAAACCGAACTCGTATCCGACACAGCACAACATTTTTCACCCGTTTCATGAAAATTTGCGGTTCACCCACGGGTCACCCACGGGTACCCGAACCCGTGCAGGACTCTGGCACACATAGTTCCCGAACCACTTTTTCGCTTGTTGTTGTCCATAATTTTTCTCACTAAATCAATCAGTGTTAACATGTAAAGTCAACCGGAGGCAGCCAGACAGGAAGTGAACAGCATAATCAGGAAGTAAAGCAGAAATGGGTCGTAAGTTCATGGTTCTTTACACATCTTTGAGCATGATGACGTTCCATATTTGCTAGCTAATAAACAACAGCCAGGCTGCCAGACTCAGGTCCATGCGCCCCTGTGGCCTCCTATCAAATGCATTATGTCACGTGTAGACTCCTGGTAGAGTGACTCTGTGTTAAGTTAATGGAGAGATGGGACGGTGCCCCGATCAACATAACAACTTAACGTCAGCAAAGCGTAACTGGTTTTGTGAATATGAAAGCTATCGTTGCAAAGGCAAATATCAGAACTATGTTAAATTAATACTTTAATAAATATATCAAAGAGGTTAGCCTGTTAATTTAAATGTTTTGAGATCAAATTATGTTTTTTTTTTTGTTTAGTTTTTTTTTTCCACGTCCGCCATGGGGACCAGCCGCCACTGTTAATATGTCTATGTAAACACCAGCTTTGTTTTCAAGTTATTTTATTCAGAATTAATAATTTTGAGTTAAAAAACATCACATGAATGTAGCAACTGTCTTACATGTGGGGGTGGGGGCAAACATGTTAACACCAAGCATATGTTATCCAGCATTCTGCTAGCACTAGGCTAATGCTAGCACAAGGCTAATGCCTCACCTAGCTTACGACAAACATGTTCAATGCACATATATTCACTTCTTCCTTGAGTCTGTTTGTGTAAAATGAAACAATTAATAGAATTAAAAATAAATATTTAATTCAAAGCAACTATGATTAGTCTGATTAAAACATTGGAATCATTTGACAGCACTAATTATTATACTGTGTTTAAAATCTTATTAACTTACACAGTCAATGATGGTATTATTGAACAGTATCGATTGACTTTACTGATATTCTTTCTATCAAATGAAAACAAATGTCAGAAAATCTTCTTTATTTCCAATTACAAAATAAATAAATAAACTATAGTGACAGTTAAACTAATGAATATCACTAAATAAAACCTTCTCTTTTTTTCCTTTCCCCACTTGTTTCTTTCATTTGATTCTTTCCTTTCTCTTTTTCTCCTCCCTCTTTTTTCTTATCTTTGTTTCCTTTATTGTTTTCTTCCCTGTTTTAATTTTTCTTTTTTTCCTTTTTTCTATTTTTCCTTCATTTTTTCTTTCCTTTTTTGTTTTCTTTCCCCTGTTTTCTCTTTTTTCCCTCTTTTTCCTTCACCTGTCAGTAAATCTTATCAGAGAAAAAACAGTATATGAGAAACATCAGAACAATATATGAGTAAATAGGTGTGTGTGTGTGTGTATGTGTGTGTGTGTCTATATGTGTGTGTGTATGTGTGTGTGTGTCTATATGTGTGTGTATGTGTGTGTGTGTGTATCTATATGTGTGTGTGTCTATATGTGTGTGTATGTGTGTGTGTGTCTATATGTGTGTGTGTATGTGTGTGGGTGTATCTATATGTGTGTGTGTCTATATGTGTGTGTGTGTGTGTTTGTGTGTATCTATATGTGTGTGTGTCTATATGTGTGTGTGTGTGTGTGTGTGTTTGTGTGTAGCAGTGAACCAGTGTTAAACATTGGTCCATTAAAACGGCCACAGTTTGGGACTGAGCCAAAAAATGGGTCAGATTTATTTATCAGCACAAAAACAGGTGCAAAAGGGACGACCTTGTACTTTTTAGATAATTAACCTCAGACATAATGGTCTAGAGTGGAGCAGCAGGTGATTACACTGAGCACAAGAAAATATATGATACATCTGCTTTTTCTGTCCACACTGTCCTGTTACCTATCGCTAATAAACATAATAATAATAATAATAATAATAATAATAATAATAATAATAATAATAATAATAATAATAATAATAATAATAATAATAATAATAATAATAATAAAAATATATAAAAACGAAATACAATAGGGCCTCGACCCTGCAGGCTTGGTCCCTAACTAGACGTCCATCCATTTCCTGAAGGGTTAGGGTTGTGCTCACCCTTAAAACTCCTAATGTTCACCCTTAAAGACCCTAATGTTCACCCTTGAAGACCCTGTTGTTAACCCTTAAAGACCCTAATTTTAACCTTGAAAGACCCTAATTTTAACCCTTAAAGACCCTAATGTTCACCCTTAAAACTCCTAATGTTAACCCTTAAAGACCCTAATGTTCACCCTTAAAACTCCTAATGTTCACCCTTAAAGACCCTAATTTTAACCCTTAAAGACCCTAATGTTAACCCTTAAAGACCCTAATTTTAACCATTAAAGACCCTTATGTTCACCCTTAAAGACCCTAATTTTAACCCTTAAAGACCCTTATGTTCACCCTTAAAGACCCTAATGTTCACCCTTAAAGACCCTAATGTTAACCCTTAACGATACAAACCTCCATATTTATTGTGAGAGAAGTGATCATGTGACCATGTACGTTTCGTCGTATGAAGTATATTGTGGAAAAGTATATTGTGAAAAAAAAGGTTTCCATTATATGTATATATATATATATATATATATATATATATATATATATATATATATAGCTATATATAGCTTAGTGGTCTAAGTAGCGGAAGGTTGCCGGTTCGAATCCCAGGTGTGCCCTTAGGCAAGGCACTTTACGCTATACATGCCTAGACATACCAGCTCAGACAGCGCCCAGGACAACAAGGTCCGCGTTAGGGGTTGAGGAACCAGGACACCCTGATGTTAAATTGGCTACTGGAACAAGACATTCATGGAGCAGGGCAGAGAACATGGTACTGATGGAGTGTTACTACGGGAGTAACCCCAGAGGATGCAGAGGATGTGGGAGAAATGGTTGCTTCGAAACTCCACATCCTCACTGACTAAGAAACAGCTCCTAGCTCAGTGTTCGAATATCCGCAATAAGAGGTTGCTATCACAGCTAGAGATCGATGAGGTACAGCGTTGTACCTCATCCACGGTACAAAGATGCTACGGCAAGGGGGAGCCAGGACGACAGGTCGAGATTGGGTACCAAGCCCCAGAAAGACTAAACACAAGGGCAGCTGACCTGAGAAAGAGAATCGTGAAATCCTGGGGGAACACAACTACCTGCTTTCCAAGGCTAAAGAACAAAGTACCAGACTGGAGGACCTGAACACTGCACTGCAAACTGTCCCTACCACTACCATCACTGAGACCAATCAGCTGATGTACGCAGCAGCAACCGTAATCCTAGAGATGCTTGGCTACAAGATGAACAGCCAGAGCAGCCAGAAGATTGCCCCATGGAGGAGAAGGATAGAGGCAAAGACCATGGCAGCACGGAGAGAAGTCAGTGTTCTAACAGAACTAAGCAGAGGTGTGAATCTGAGGAAAGAACTGCCCAAGAAATACAACAAACTGTCCACAGCTGAGGCACTGGAGACTGCTAAGCAAAGGCTCACAGCACTAGCTACCCGCCTAAAGAGATACACAAGAGAGGTAGAGGCCAGGAGAATAAACCAGGTGTTCTCCACCAACCCAGCTAAGGTCTACTCTCAATGGGAGGGGGGCAAGGTGACAACAGACCCACCTAGGGCTGAGATTGAGCAATACTGGAAGAGCATCTGGGAGAAGGAGGTAACACATAACACCAATGCCCAATGGCTGACAGACTTACAGGCAGAGCACAGCCACCTCCCAGAACAAGACCCAGTAGTCATCACACTAGCAGACATCCAAACCAGAGTGTCCAAAATGAAGAGCTGGACAGCACCAGGGCCAGACATGATTCATACCTACTGGCTTAAGGAACTGGCAGCACTCCATGAACGCCTAGCAGCACAGATGAACCAGCTGCTGATATCGTGAAACCACCCAGAGTGGCTAACCCAGGGCCGGACAGTCCTCATAATGAAGGACCCCCAGAAGGGAACAATACCATCTAACTACCGGCCTATAACCTGCCTCAGCACCACATGGAAGCTTCTATCAGGCATCATAGCGACTAAGATGAGTAGGCACATGGAGCAATACATGAGCAGAGCACAGAAAGGAATAGGCAACAACACCAGGGGAGCCAAACACCAGCTACTGGTTGACAGGACAATTGCCCGAGATTGCAAGATGAGGAACACCAACCTGTGCACTGCCTGGATTGACTACAAGAAAGCCTATGACTCAATGCCACATACATGGATACTGGAATGCTTAAAACTTTATAACATCAACAGGACACTAAGAGAGTTCATCCAGAACTCAATGAGGCTGTGGAAGACAACTCTGGAGGCCAACTCAAAGCCAATTGCACAAGTGAGCATCAGATGCGGCATTTACCAAGGAGATGCTCTGTCCCCCCTGCTGTTCTGCATAGGCCTAAACCCCCTCAGCCAGATCATCTCAAAGAGTGGCTTCGGATACCAGTTCCGAAGTGGAACATCCATCAACCACCTCCTCTACATGGATGACATCAAGCTGTATGCCAAGAATGAGCGTGACATTGATTCCCTAATTCACCTCACCCGGATCTACAGCAAAGACTTTGAGATGTCATTCGTACTAGATAAATGTGGGCGGATGATATCTAGAAGAGGAAAGGTGATCACAACTGAAGGGGTTGACCTACCTGAAGGGAATATCATGGATGTGCAGGAAAGTTACAAATACCTAGGGATCCCACAGACAAATGGTAATCATGAGGAGGCAGCTCGGAAGTCAGCCACAGCCAAATACCTACAGAGGGTAAGACAGGTCCTGAAAAGTCAGCTGAACGGCAAAAATAAGATTCAGGCCATGAACACCTATGCCCTGCCAGTAATCAGATACCCAGCTGGGATAATATCCTGGCCACTGGAAGAGATACAAGCCACTGATATCAAGACAAGGAAACTCCTTACCATGCATGGAGGGTTCCACCCCAAGTCCAGTGTCCTGAGGCTGTACACTAAGCGAAAGGAAGGGGGCCAAGGACGAGTAAGTGTCAGAACTACTGTCCAGGAGGAAACAGCGAACCTCCAGGAATACATCAAGAAAATGGCCCCCAATGACCAACTGCTAAGTGAATGCCTCAGGCAACAAAAGCCCAGTAAGGTCGAGGAACCAGAGGGGCTATCATGGAAGGACAAACCCTTGCATGGCGTGTACCATCGAAAAATTGAGGAAGTGGCTGATATGGAAAAGACATACCAGTGGCTGGAAAAGGCTGGACTAAAGGACAGCACAGAGGCACTACTCATGGCTGCACAAGAACAAGCTCTGAACACCAGAGCAATAGAGGCCGGGGTCTACCACATCAGACAGGACCCCAGGTGTAGGCTGTGTAGAGAAGCCCCTGAAACAGTCCAGCACATCACAGCAGGGTGTAAGATGCTGGCAGGCAAGGCATACATGGAGAGGCATAACCAGGTAGCGGGCATACTGTACAGGAACATCTGTAAAGAGTATGGACTGGAGGTCCCAGGGTCAAGATGGGAGAACCCCCCAAAGGTGACGGAGAACAAACAAGCCAAGATCCTGTGGGACTTCCAGATCCAGACTGACAAAATGGTGATGGCCAATCAGCCTGACATAGTGGTGGTGGATAAACATGAGAAGACAGTGGTGGTGATAGATGTAGCAGTCCCCAGTGATAGCAACATCAGAAAGAAAGAACATGAGAAGCTTGAGAAATACCAAGGGCTGAAAGAGGAGTTAGAGAAAATGTGGAGTGTGAAGGCAACAGTGGTACCAGTAGTGATGGGGGCACTCGGGGCAGTGACCCCCAAGCTGGGAGAATGGCTCCAGCAGATACCAGGAACATCTAAAACATGGGCCAAAAGGACTGGATTTGAGAACCACTGGACTCAACCATTATTTAAAAAACAAAAGTGTGACTGATGTTTACATGGTTTTCATATTTCTTATATTAAGGTTAAAGTACACTGATAAATGATTATATTAATAGAAAGAAAGAAATGGTTTATGGTTATTTTTGTTTTGTATTCAATAAAACAGTAACTTTGCTCAGTGGGGACATGCTCATTTGGATGAACTCTACGCCTTAGAAACCCAGAACATGTTTGAAAGTATAATACTTTAAATATGTTTGTGTGTTATAAGACAAATACACATGGATATTTTTCTTTTATGTTTTAGAATGCAAAGTTGGAAGGAACTAAGCAGAAGGACTTCCTTTAGTATACTTGAGTACATTTGTTAAACCTGTGGGACACAAAGTGCACTAGATTCAGAAAATCCTCCTTATACATCTGCTCTGCCACCGTAAACTCTACTGACATACTAATAATAAGTCATTTTTAATCAGTTTACAGTTATTAAACACACTGAACCACTGGAAACAGACGTGTTCATATTGTGACTGAACTTCGTCATATAATTAATGACATTTAATGGTCTATTATTCACATTATATTATTCAAAGACATGTCCAATGTCTCGGAGAGCCCATCTGCTGAAAAGGTTCACAGCTGGGACTCATGTTTTAATAATCACTGCTAATAAACTAAATAGATTGAATGGAACACTTAGTTCATATTGACTGGATTAGATCTGGAACAAACATCTGGAATAAATGATCATTATAATGTTCAGTGAGAACTCACCATTGCCTGGACTAAAATAAAATAGTCTGAAAGTGTTTCCTGCAAAGACTCCAGATGCTATTGCGTCATACTTTCGTGGAAATCTCCTAAACCTAAACTATTTCTGTAGTCTGGACAGAATTCATGAAAATCGTGGACTTCTTGAAAAGTTTCAGACTTTTGGCCTGGTGTTAGGTATGGGTGTAAGGTTTTCAAACATCACTGGATACAAGTTGGCAGCACCTCCAAGTGGCCAGAATCAATAAAATTCAAAATGCCCGCCGCTGACAAGACTTTTTTACCTCGCATTTGTCTGTTTATTACAGTGATTGTTTGTCAACAAGATAACTGAAAAAGTTATGGGCAGATTTTGATGTTCTAGTTTTTTTTGCAACAATTATTGGCTTAACAACCATTCTATTCTGACAAATGGGAAAAGCTGCACTACACAACAATTTCAGACTAAAATAAGGTGGGATGCAACCTTTTTTTTTCCAGTGGTGGCCATTTTGTATTTTATGTCGGCCACTCGGCCGTGCTGCCAACTTGTATCCAGTGATTTTTGGAAACCTTAGTCCCATACCTAAGACCAGGCCAAAAATCAAAAACTTGTCAAGAAGTACATAATTCCTATGAACATTCAGAAATTACCTCTAGGCTAAAAGGTTTTGTGATGTTTTGTCTTTTTGTGAATTGGAGAAAATACATTTGACAGTGAAAGTTCAGTTCTTTCATTGCAGGGTTATTCAGAAATGGAACCCTTTCATAAACTATTTTAAATCCTTACCAACTCAGACCTTGGAGTAGACCTGGGTCTGACCTGATTTTCACGAATATTTGTATATTTAATTTTTCTGTCATTTAATGTACTGGTTCAGAAAATGTGAGATGGTTTGCTACTAATGTGTTGTGGAAGTCGGTGAAATGAGTTGAAAGGAGCAGAAAGAAAGAATATAATAATTAGTTGGGGCTGTTTTGGAAGTGTGTACTGGAATCTGTGAGTATGCTAATGCTAATGGGGTGGCCATGGCTCAGTTGGTAGAGCGGGTCACCCATTAACCAAATAGTTGGCTATTCAAGTCTCACTTTGTCCAAGTCAGTCCGTTGTGTCCTTCGGCAAACACTTCACCCTGTTTACTTCCAGTTTTCCTCACACTGGTGTACGAATGTTTGGTGGTGAAGGGACTGTAGGCACAAAATAGCTGCCGTGCTTCTGTCAGTTTGCCCCAGAGCAACTGTGGATCCATGAGGGGGAGCATGTGAGAGTGAATGAATAATGGATCATAATAATGGAAAGGGCTTTAGGTGCCTTGAAAAGCGCTATAGTTATGTAACCCATTATTATTATTAATGTTGTCAGTGATTACTGCTGGTGGTTATTAAAACCCAGTTTCAGGTGGGGCAGGCAGTCTGTAGTGGTTTGTGTCATGCTAATGCAGGCCACACCAAGATATATTATTACGGCCGTGAAGTGAGCCCCCAGTCACTAATCCCACACTCAAATGTCACTGTCTACTTTCAGACTTGAATGCACGAAAAGCAGGAAACTGGGGCAATGTGGCTCCGTCTACTAAACTACAGCTAACAACAAACAAACCAAAAATGAAAAGGGTCTAAAAGTGAAGCGATAAAGCTGAACAGCAGATGATCCAGATAGTAATGTAGCCTACAGTCATTAAGATTGGTACAATGTTCAGCTGAAGGTGAATCAGACGTTCCGCCTGTTAATTCACTAAATTATGGACCTTGTGTAATTTGTGCGAATGCGCCGTTGTCATGACCTCTGCTCCAGTGACCTTTTCCCCAGTGCTCTCCACACTCACCTGGTCTCGCACTGCGCAGCTGCAAGCCGTTCCTCATCTGTGGCTATAAAAGCAGTAAGGCTTGCAGTTGCCAGTGCGGGACCATTCAGTATTGTCACCTCCATAACCCGGACAGCATTTCCATCTCCTCAGTCACCATAACCCGGACTTTCATCATCACCACGGACTCTGGCTGTTTTGTTCCCAGGTTTTGACTCTGGTTTTGTCTTGTTCTTGTATTTATGTTTCTTAGTTTGTTATTAAATCCGTTCTTCCTTCAGCACTGTGCATTTGAGTCCTGCTTCACCTCACCCCCCTCCTTGACAGCCGTAATAATAGCCTCAGTTGCAACCAGACTTGCTGTGGGTGCAACAATGACAAAAATGTCCACACATTCCTGGGGGTACTGAAGTTGTTAGTGCCGTGTAGCACAGTTGTGATGTTGTCATAGAGACCTTGTGAAATTCCATAACAGCAGTTGTGGATAGTAATGTACTACTGTAGGCTAGCCAGATCTAGCCCCCCCTAGCGGCAGTAAGTCTAATTTGCAACTGTAATAGTCTAGTTTTGCTCAATGTAACTTTTGGCTAGATTTCCCTGAATCTGGCCGACCAATCATGGTGAAGTATAGAGTCAGAGGGCGGGTGTAACAAAGTGATGCGAGGATTCGGAGAGAAACAACTGGAAACAAACATAGAAGAAGAACAACAATGGGTGTGGATTTCCTTTTACCAAAAATGATTGAAGAATGTGAGAAAACATCATCAATCTTTAAATTCTTTTTACAGAAGTGACAACAGTCGTTCAGCTCCATAATCCACCATTTTGTTTAGTCATTCCTAACTTTCTCCAGACTCCTCTGTCAACTTTCTGGCGTTCTAACTATGTCATCCTAAAGATTACACTGATTGGTTGTAGTACCGTCCTATTGCATATAGAGGGATTTGAAAGACAACCTTTCATTTCCACCTCCCCTGACTATGAAGGACCACTAGACCCATACATGGAATAAACTGAGCTCCTGCAGCTCACAGACTGGTCACATGACAAAAAAAAAAGTTGACGTATCCATCTTGGCAGTAATGGCAATGGTAGATTGTCAGGCACTGGTGGCAGAGACATCACAAAAATACAAACTTGCAACTAAGTTCAGGAATATGTAGCTACAGCACAAATAACTGTGGGACTCAGGGACACAGCTGACAAACTCTTTGTTTGTCATTAGCAATGCACTTTCTTTATTTGCCTTTAGTTGCCATTATTAATGCACTATGGTGCAGCTATAGGCAAATCAGGGGGCGGGACTTAGGGAATGCTCAGAGCGGAAAAGTTAGAAAGAGAAATTAAATTAGTAGAATAACTTTGTTGTTGTTTGTTGTAATGGTGTGAAACCTTCCACTGTAATCCACCTTAGTACTGGAAAGACCCTCCAGTTTGGATCATTTGGTGGAGTTATGCAGGCGTTAGGTGTTCCACAGACAAACAGGACACACTACACGCACAGATTTGTTGCATTATAAATAGGTATTTAATTCCTACAGTTAAATTATCTTATTCTTTGGTACAGTATCAATTTACTGTTACTCTCTAATGCAGACATTATTCTTTGTCTCCTTTTTTTCCTGTTCTATGTATAAACTATACAAGCACTCTAACTGCCGTCCCCCCCGAATAACCACCAAAATCTAATCTCATTTTAGTGTTTGCAAATATTTATTTTGTGCTCAACACCATATACACACGTTTTGTTTTTTAGAATATCTGAATAACCATGTGGACCAAAAATGATCAAAAATCACACTTTCCCATTTATTGATATAGAAGATGAAATAAAAGAAGTAATGATGAACTGACCGGGCAGCGATATAAAGTACGTGGTTGATCCGCAGCATCCTCTGGAAGTCCAAACCCAGACGAACGGTGTCGTTGTCCGACATTAAACCCTGGAAGCTGGGATACAGGTATGAGGCTGTGTGGGAAAAAGATGGACAGAAGAAGAGTGCTTAGGAAGGACAAAAAATATACAATCCACATTATCAGAGGTGGGCAACCTGTGACCCACATGCCATGAAATGATGTGTTTTCTTCATCATTTCGTGGACACAAGCTGATGTGCGTGTTCCGTAGACAAAAGGTGTCATATGGTGTTTTTCCATTTCATAATCATTTTATCCATTTTGTGGCATGAAAGGCATTTCATCCATGAAATTAAGTGTTTTACACTTAATTACAAGTGTGTGACACTTAGCACCTGTAAATACTGATTTAAACGGTAAAAGCCTATAAACGGTCAGGCTCTAGTATAGATATCAACTAGTATTTAATGACCTTGGTCAGATGTGTGTATGTTTGGCTGGTGCAGCAGAAATGCTGTTTTTTATTTAATGTAAACTGAATCTTATTGCCCAAAGGCCCTCCCACCCTGTAGCAAACTGATACATTTCAGAATTTTCATCATGTTTTGTAAACCACATTCCCTGTTTAAGCACTTCTTTCATTGTGCTGGGAGCTGAGTGACCTACTTTCTGAGACGTTCTGAGATCGGACCCAAATGCAGACAGCACACAAAATACAGTTCAGTCTTCTGTTTAATAAACAGAGAAATAAAACAATGTTCAAATAATAATGCTCAAGGGGAAGACGAGGTCCAAAGCAGGGTTCGATGCCGGGGAGTCAGAAACAGGAGGCGGGGTGCGTGGTCAGAGTTTGGGAGCGTGGGTCGATTACCGGGGAAGCGGGCTGGAGCGTGGTCAGAGTTCGGGAGCGTGGGTTGATTACCGGGGAAGCGGGCTGGAGCGTGGTCAGAGTTCGGAAGCGTGGTCAAGGGCAGGCGGAGGCTCAGATCCAGGAGTCAGAGACAGTAACATAGTCAGACGGAAGCAGGGTCGAGGTCGGAGGCAGGCAGAACTAGGTCAGGAACGGAACACAGGTAAAACACGGGGAGAACAGACAGAATGACACGCTGGAAGGTTTTGACTGGCAAAAATGATCTGGCAAAGGACAGACACACAGAGCAGGCTTATATAAAGCCACCTGATCACTCACCGGTGTGAGGTCACAGGTGACAGCAATAAGAATTAGGACAAAGGTGACAGACAGAGACACACAGGAAAACAGAGCAGGAAAAACAGACCAAACACAGAAGAGAGACAACATAAAGACACAGAGACACATAACCATGACAGAACCCCCCCCCCCCCTCAAGGGACGGCCCCTGAAGTCCCAAAAAATTCTAAAAAAAAAAAAAAGAAAAGACTCGGAAGGGTGGGAGGAGGGGGCACTGGCAGGAGGGGGCACTGGCAGGATGGTCAGACGATCTCCTCTTCAGGTCCCGGATCCCACCAGTATTCGTCCTCAACTTCCGAATCCTCTTCAGGGATGGGTGATTCCACCCTGGCCGGTGGTTCCTGAGGAACCCTTACCGGGTCCTGATTATGGGTGAGTCGTCTAGAAGGATGATCTGGCCAATTGCGGTGGAAACCCTGGATGAGACGACGATCCAAGATGTCCCTCGCAGGAACCCAGGACTGTTCTTCCGGACCATATCCCTCCCAGTCGACTAGGTACTGGACCCCCCCTTCCTCAGCGTCGAGACTTCAGCAGACGACGAACAGTGTAAGCAGGAGACCCATCAATGATGCGTGGAGCCGGAGGCGTCTGATTGGGAGGTGATAAGGAACAGATAAACAGGTTTGATTCTTGAGACATGTAAAGATGGATGGATTCTCATAGACTGAGATGGATTCTCATAGACTGAGGTAAGGATAGTCGAACCACTCTTAGACTGATGACCCTTTTGAAAGAAGATGGTCCGATAAACCTGGGAGCCAACTTTCTGGACTCCATCTTCAGAGGTAAGTCCTTTGTGGAAAGCCATACCTGTTGCCCCACCCGATAAGTGGGGTTCCGGGAACGATGATGATTTGTGTTAATTTTGTATTTACCTGTGGCCTTACGGATAGCAGCTCGAGCTGATCTCCACATCCGCCGACACTGGCGAAGAAACAGGTCCACTGCCAGACAGGAAGATTTCTTGACACTGGATGGAAACAGAGGGGGTTGATATCCGAATACACATTCAAAAGGAGACATACCTGTCGCGGAGCAGACAAGAGTGTTGTGGGCATATTCCACCCAGACGAGTTGCTGAGACCAAGAAGATGGTTGACGAGAGACCATGCATCTTAGGGTTGTCTCCATCTCTTGGTTCATTCTCTCTGTTTGTCCATTTGACTGAGGGTGGTAGTCTGACGATAAACTGGGGGAGGCCCCAATAGATCGACAGAACTCTTTCCAAAAGCTTGCTATGAACTGAGGTCCCCAGTCGGAGACTACATCGACGGGGAATCCATGGATTTCAAAAATGTGTAGAATCATGAGTTCAGCAGTTTCTTTGGCTGAGGGAAGCTTAGGAATTGGGATTAGATGGACCATCCTACTGACTCTGTCGGCTACGGTAAGGATGGTGGTATTACCTTCTGAAAGAGGTAACCCAGTGACGAAGTCCAAGGCTATGTGTGACCAGGGAAGGTGAGGAATGGCTAGAGGATGAAGTAACCCTGCTGGAGGACTACGGGAGGTCTTGTTCTGACTACATATGAGACAGGCCTTAATAAAACTGGTCACATCCTCCTTCAAAGTAGGCCACCAGTATCTTCTCCGAAGTACCTCCAGAGTGCGATGAATTCCTGGATGGCATGTGAGAGGGAATTGATGAACCCATTGCAGCAGTTCTGCTCTCAGTCTCAGGGGAACGAACAGACGATCTGCCGGGCAACCACTGGGACCAGGTTCCTCTTTTGCTGCTACCTTGATCCAATCCTTTATCTCCCAGGTAAGTGCTGCCACCCTTTGAGGAATGGGAAGGATGGTGTCCGTCTTCACCCCCTCCTCCTCCTCCACCAAGAACTGACGAGAAAGAGCGTCAGGCTTAATGTTTCGGGACCCTGGGCGATCAGAAAGAAAAATTCAAACAAGTAAAAAACAGGGACCATCTAGCCTGCCTAGAATTGAGTCTCTTTGCTGTTCTGATGTACTCTAGGTTCTTGTAGTCCGTCCATACAAGAAATCGAACCTTAGTTCCCTCCAACCAGTGTCTCCACTCTTCTAAGGCCAACTTGACGGCCAATGACTCTCTGTTACCGATGTCGTAGTTCCTCTCCGCTGGGGTAAGGCGTCTTGAGAAGAAGTCGCAGGGGTGCATCTTTGCGTCAAGGTCCGGATGCTGAGAGAAGACTGCCCCAACGCCTACATTTGAAGTGTCCACCTTCATGATGAACTGTCGGGATGGATCAGGAATTTGGAGTATGGGTGCCGTACTGAACCTTGTCTTAAGAGTTTCGAATGCTTGATTTGCGGTGGGCGACCACTGAAAAGAAACCTTATATGAGGATAGTGCCGAAAGTGGGGCAACAACTGAACTGTACCCTCTAATGAAGCGCCTGTAAAAGTTAGTGAACCTCTGGAGCTGCTTTCGGGTTTCCGGGATGGCCACTCAGTGACAGCTGATACCTTACTTGGGTCCATTTGCTGGGAGTCTTGACCAATTATATACCCTAGGAATGTCACTGATGGACGACGGGACTCACACTTCTCAACTTTTACGAAGAGGGAGTTCTCCAGGAGGCGCTGGAGTACTTGCTACACATGACAGATGTGGTCCTGCTGAGACTTGGAGAAGATGAGAATGTCATCCAGGTACACAAACACAAATCTATTTAACATATCTCGAAGAACATCATTAATCAGATTCTGAAAGACTGCAGGAGCGTTGGTTAACCCAAAAGGCATGACCAGATACTCATAATGTCCGGAAGGTGTATTGAAGGCTGTCTTCCACTCATCTCTGTCGCGGATTCTCACCAGATGGTAAGCGTTTCTCAGGTCCAATTTAGTAAACACGATAGCTCCTTGGAGGAGTTCAAAAGCAGAGGATATTAGAGGCAAAGGATAGGATTCTTTACCGTAATATCGTTCAATCCACGGTAGTCGATGCAGGGTCTCAGAGTCTTATCTTTTTTATCCACAAAGAAGAATCCCGCTCCTGCTGGAGAAGAGGATGGTCTGATAATCCCTGCGGCTAAGGAGTCATTGATGTATGTATCCACAGCTTCTCTCTCAGGACCTGAAAGGGAGTACAGACGGCCTTTGGGGGGAGAGGTGCCGGGTAATGGTGAATGGCACAGTCGTAATCACGGTGTGGAGGTAGTGACACAGCCCTGCTTTTACTGAAACCTCCCTAAAGTCGTGGTACTCGGGAGGGATGTTAACCAAGTTGGAGTCAGACGCACATGCAGCCGTTCTTTCATGGTCCTTAGAAGACTGTAGACAGGAAACCTGACACCCCGAACTCCAACTAATGACCCTGCCTGTCTCCCAGTCAATGTGCGGGTTATGTCTTCTGAGCCAAGGGAACCCAAGAACAAGAGGAATCTCAGAGGAAGGTAAAACAAAAAACTGGATGGTCTCAAAGTGAGAACCGGCTATGTTCATGACAATGGGTCCTGTCTGATGGGTTATCTTCCCCAATAAATGTCCATCTAAGGCTCGGGCTGGAACAGGTTTAGCTAATGGTTGAATAGACAATCCCAACTGCTGCACCAAACTCTCATCCATAAGACTGGAATCAGCTCCGGAATCAATAAAGGCTGCTAGCGTCATGTAGTCCCCTTTAACCAGTAACTGGACATGTGAAAGAGGCCTAGAAATGGGAGGATTTGAAAAAGAGCGGCTCAACATTAACCCCCGGTCTAACGAGCCCTCTCTTTTACCGGACAGTTAGCGATGAAGTAACCTTGTTGACCACAGTAAAGACACAGGTTCCTCCTTCGTCGCCTCTCCTGTTCCTCCGAGGTAAGCCTGGATCGACCCATCTGCATAGGCTCATGTTCGCAGGTATGGCGTTGACCTCCTGTTATGTGGCCTGACTGAAGTGTCTCCGGACCCCCATAGTTAGCAGTAGAGAGAAATGAAATAGGGTTGGGTTCAGTCCTCCTCCATACCTGGATACGATGGTCCAGCTAGGACGCCAACCGAATAAGTCCATCTAGATCAGAGGGGAGATCAAATGATACTAGTTGGAACTTTATCTGGGGTGATAGCCCCGCTAGAAATACCTCACCCTGTGCCGCCATGTTCCAAGAGCTATTCCGGGCCCTGGTACGGAAATCAATTGCGTAATCTGGTGGATACTCAGAAGACCCCCTGTAACGTCTGGACCCTCAGTCACGGGGCCAAATACCTTCCTTAACTCAGAGGAGAATGCCTCGAAAGAAGAGCACGCCATGGTCTGTTGCTCTCACTCAGCTGTTCCCCATAGTCTGGCTCTTCCTGTGAGGTGATTGGTTGCGTAGGCCACCTTGGCTGCCTCCGTGGAAAACGTGTGGGGCTGCAGTGAAGATAAGATAGAACAATTTATCAGAAATGGGTTACAATTGTCCGGATCCCCGTCATACCGCTCGGGTTTCCCGACCTGGGGTTCAGAAATAACATGAGCGGATGAAAGGGGAGCTGGACTTGAATTAATTGGACCCAGGTCAACGGGACCCACAGCCAAACCTGAATCCACCGCAGGCATAAGGAACCCCACTAGCTGCTGCACTTGAGCTGAGATAGCAGCTACAACCTGCTCCACTCGGTGTAAACGTGCATCCGCCTCTGGCTGATCTGCTGGGTCCATGTTATGGCCAGATTGTGATGAGACGTTCTGAGATCGGACCCAAATGCAGACAGCACACAATATACAGTTCAGTCTTCTGTTTAATAAACAGAGAAATAAAACAATGTTCAAAGGAATAATGCTCAAGGGGAAGATGAGGTCCAAAGCAGGGTTCGATGCTGGAGAGTCAGAAACAGGAAGCGGGGTGCGTGGTCAGAGTTCGAGAGCATGGGTCGATTACCGGGGAAGTGGGCTGGAGCGTGGTCAGAGTTTGGGAGCGTGGGTCGATTACCGGGGAAGTGGGCTGGAGCGTGGTCAGAGTTCGGGAGCGTGGGTCGATTACCGGGGAAGTGGGCTGGAGCGTGGTCAGAGTTCGGGAGCGTGGGTCGATTACCGGGGAAGCGGGCTGGAGCGTGGTCAGAGTTCGGAAGCGTGGTCACAGACAGGCGGAGGCTCAGATCCAGGAATCAGAGACAGTAGCGTAGTCAGACGGAAGCAGGGTCGAGGTCGGAGGCAGGCAGAACTAGGTCAGGAACGGAACACAGGTAAAACACGGGGAGAACAGACAGAATCACACGCTGGAAGGTTTTGACTGGCAAAAACGATCTGGCAAAGGACAGACACACAGAGCAGACTTATATAAAGCCACCTGATCACTCACCGGTGTGAGGTCACAGGTGACAGCAATAAGAATTAGGACAAAGGTGACAGACAGAGACACACAGGAAAACAGAGCAGGAAAAACAGACCAAACACAGAAGAGAGACAACATACAGACACAGAGACACATAACCATGACACTTTCAAAAACTTAAAAGATAAATCAAATTTAAAAAACCCTTTGTTCTTCATTTGTGCAGACAAAATTAATGTTTTTGCACAAACAAACGAAAATGCTTTTATTCATAATTTCAATATATGGGGTGTCAACTTCACACAGGTGAAATGTGACCCACCACCACGAAACCAGGCATAAGTGTCTGGAAATCAAAACTGAGTTATCTGTGTAGATTGGTAGAGTGGAAACTAAGGTTTAAGATGGTGAAAAAATGATGTTTCTATCACAAGTAGAACCAAAGTTATGGTCATTTTAATATCCACAGTTGGACCTATTATGCAATTTGCATATTTTTAGATATTGTCCGTTAAAGTTTTGGATTGTTTTGGGGTAGGAAGTCCTTAGCAATGCATAATAATTTGTATCCGATTGACAAAAATTATTCACAGATGTTAAAGGACACTCTGATGGACATGTCACAGAAGTTCTATATATTGTAATAATAGGACAGAATTGCAACGTATTATAATCATTTGGCTTACACCATTGGACAAGAGCATTACTAGCTATTATTAGCTTTTACCTCGTACCGAACACTTGGATGTTTACGCACGGAATGGAGGTCGTTTTGTTCGGCGAAAAGAGGTGGAAGTCGTCTTTGTCTTTGCTCAGCAATCCTTAAACTTTTGTCACCGCTTAAATAATTGACTCAATAAACACCTTTATTGATTGGATTTCAATGTAATGACCACAGGAAGTGAACATAGAGGTGTTACGGTACCGTTTTTTGATAAGGTGTAAACACAAATAAGAAATCACCTTCCAGCCTAAATTTGGCTGTAGCTCTGAACGGCTCAGCGCGACTTATGCCTGGTTTCGTGGTGGCGGGTCACAAATATTTAAATAAATAGACAGTCCAATTACTGAAGGGTTGGCAGTCCGCGTCCCAGCTGTGACTGTCCACATGTCCAAGTGTCCTTGGACAAAGACACTGAACCCTTAGTCTCCCAGTAGGACAGACAGAACCTTAGAAACCTACTGGTGTATGAGTGTGTGTGAATGGGTGAATGTGAGGCTAATGTGAAGAGCTTTGAACCATGAAGGTGGAAAAGAACTATAGAAGTGAAGAACATTTACTTGTACTTAGATACTTCCACCTCTGGATGCTTTCTATGTGCTGTAAATAAAAGTGAACTGAAGTGAACTAGTACAGATGAATGTGAGTGTGGGATGAACAGAGGATGTTTTTGATTGACTTGCCCTCATTAGGCTCGTCCCCATGAGGATGTGAGGAAATGCTAACCAGGAGCCATGCATTTCAATTAGACTGACTTCTATGACACCATCAACCAGTGTTGGGAAAGTTCACCTTAATTAGGAACTAGTTCAAAGTTCAGTTCAAGTTAGTCAATATGAATTAGTTCAGTTCATCGTTAATTCTTCCAAATTATGAACTAGAAGTTCATGGATCCCAAAATGAACTTTTTCGTTCTTTTTTTGTGTTATTATTGTAAACTTATTATTAACCATTTCTGGTGTTATCCTGACCGTAGTCAGGAAATCAGGGGAAAATGATGTTCTCTCGGACAAAATCTCCAGTAAGTACCTTACCCCAGGGTTAACTTCCCTCTGCAGGTTCTTAGAACACAAGGAGCGGTTTGAGTGGGCTTCGTTTTCAATGTTTATATCCAAGAACGGGACAACACCTGCTCCGGTCACTGGTCACACTCTGTACTCTTTTTCTCCGCTCCCAAATCTCTCTGCACCCCTCTCTCTCTCTCTCTCTCTCTCTCTTTCTGACCCACCCAAAACGCTTCTCTTTGGCTATTCCACAACATTATGTTGCCAAAATTAGTTCAGAATAATCCAAAAATGACATCTATGATAATGCTGTGTTTTGATCCCATTTTATTCCTTATAGGACTCAATAATTACAACGTGATGAGAACGAAATATGAACTACATAAGAGCGCAGTTCAATAAATGCCAGAATAACCGCGTTCACAACTTCCCGTTCATTTGGCAAAAGTGAACGAGTCGTTCACATTCGTCAAAAATATGATATAGTTCGTGAACGATCATTCAATGAACTCGTTCAGGTACAACACTGCCATCAACTCATTTAGTTACAACTTTGGAGACTAGTAACATTTAGTAATTAAAAAAAAATAATTTAATAAAAAGGTGTAATGTTCTTTCACTGAGCTGCTAACAAATGGGGGGAAACTGTTGTTCTGTTGTTGGTTTGTAAATGTTAAATCTCATGTGCTGACATGCTGCAGAATTATCTGCACAACTACACAGCTTCTATAAAATAAAAACTACACAGCTTCTATAAAATAAAAACTACACAGCTTCTATAAAATAAAAAACTACACAGTTTCTATAAAATAAAAACTACACAGCTTCTGTAAAATAAAAACTACAGGGCTTCTTTCAAACTACGCAAATGTGACAGTATGAATAAAACGTTGTAAATCAGAAATTCTGACTTTCTATATCAATTTTTTTTCTTTTGTATTGCATTACAGATACTAACGATGCTAAACCTTAGCCCACCCTCAGTCTTGCTGAAGTGTGACTGCACAGACTGCTGGGTTATTCCAGTGTGTTACCTTACAGATGCTAATGATGCTAACTTTTAGCACAGACTGCTGGGTTATTCCAGTGTGTTACCTTACAGATGCTAATGATGCTAACTTTTAGCACAGACTGCTGGGTTATTCCAGTGTGTTACCTTACAGATGCTAATGATGCTAACTTTTAGCACAGGTTGCTGGGTTACTCCAGTGTGTTACCTTACAGATGCTAATGATGCTAACTTTTAGCACAGACTGCTGGGTTACCCCAGGGTGTTGCCTTACATATGCTAACAATGCTAACCCTTAGCTGCTGGGTTACTCCAGTGTGTTACCTTACAGACGTGCCAGTGGGCTGAAAAGGACATTCTACTCGCTGTCACCCACTGGAACCTCCAGTGACAAATGGTTTTCATTCCACCTGGGTCGCAGCTCCACATATAGAACTAATAGCACAGTTATTTGTGCTAATGGCTGGGATACTTTCTTCAACATAGATCCATTTCAGTCTGAGGGCCATGGTCTGAGCCACCTCTTAAATCAATTATGGGCCATTACATTTGCCTGTAAGAACCTCCTGCAGACCTCCCCAGTGATAGGGTGCTCCTAATAGAGCCCTAGGGTGCTCCCATATTACAACATCTAAAGTACATTCTAGATGACTGATCTGTTATAATCCTGCTCTCAGTGCTGGGGCTGCTGTTGGACACTTTGCCTCAGATAACCTGGAACCCAGCGCTCTTCAACTGCCGTCTCACAGGAAATTTACACTGAGGGGCCATTTACAACAGGATGATTGCAGCTAAATACGATTGCATATACCCAACGCCGTCAGGGTGTGAATACGCACAAATCTGATGACTCCTTCCAGAGTGGGACGTATTGAAGACATGCTGGGTCACATCTCTGTCTAAACGGCAAGAAACGCACATGTTAACGCGTGCGTGTTTACGTCACATAATTTGGCCTTTGGATTGCATTTTTTTTTTTTACTTTTTATCGCATCTTTTACTTTTTCTTGCACAATTTTTAACTTTTTAATCACATAATTTTTACTTTTTATCTCATAATTTAGCCTGTTGATCAGACCATTTTGACTTTTAATCGCATAATTTTGATTTTTAATCGGATAATTTTTTCTTTTTCTTTCATAATTTTTACTTTTTATCACATAATATTTAACTTTTTCTCACATAATCTTGACTTTTAATTGCATAATTTTTACTTTAAATCAGATAATTTTGGCCAAAAATTGTAGAGTGCTGTGATGAAGATCGCCATGGCAACCCAGAGTTTGAACTCACCATCTCGGCCCAGGTAGCTGATGGGCTCCAGGTCGTGGGGGAATGGCGTGGCCCCTGAAGACAGCTGTGCTGTGAAGGTGAGCGCCAGGAGGGCGAGCACCAGGACGATGGGCAGGGAGGGCGAAGTCAGCCTCATGTTGGCAGGAGATGAGCCTCAGCACAAAAACATGGTCACCTCTCACCTACAGGGACACACAAGGACAACGGGGTTAGCTTAGCCATGCTAGCATGTGACAGTACTACAGTGTGTCTGGACAACACACACCAGCGCTAACAGAACAGAGTGTACTTCACCATCTGGACTTCACTTTGGGTTTTTAACAACAGCTTCATTCTGTTGGAAACAGGGATGTCACCAAAAAACACTTTTTTTCTCTTTTTTATCTGATGTCACACGGATACTGCAGCCTTTTTTAGGTGACACACAGGTGGACATAACTATGTACAAATACTGTATGTATTTGTACATGGGCGGCTGTGGTTCAGTTGGTAGAGTGGGTCGCCCAATGACCAAGAGGTTGGCAGTTCGCGTCCAGGCTCTGGCTGTCAAAGTGTCCTTGGGCAAGACACTGAACCCTGACTTAGGCCTCCAGTAGGACTTACCGTAGACCTTAGAAACCTACTGGTGTATGAGTGTGTGTGAATGGGTGAATGAGAGGCTAATGTAAAGCACTTTGAGCACCATGAAGGTGGAAAAGAACTATATAATATATATATACTTTACTGGAGTATTTCTTTTTCTGTAAACTTTAGAATTTTACTCTTTACATTTATATAAATATCTGTACTTTATACTCTTTACATTTATATAAATATATGTACTTTATACTCTTTACATTTATATAAATATCTGTACTTTATACTCTTTACATTTATATAAATATATGTACTTTATACTCTTTACATTTATATAAATATATGTACTTTATACTCTTTGCATTTATATAAATATTTGTACTTTATACTCTTTACATTTATATAAATATTTGTACTTTATACTCTTTACATTTATAGAAATATATGTACTTTATACTCTTTGCATTTATATAAATATTTGTACTTTATACTCTTTACATTTATATAAATATTTGTACTTTATACTCTTTACATTTATATAAATATATGTACTTTATACTCTTTACATTTATATAAATATTTGTACTTTATACTCTTTACATTTATATAAATATATGTACTTTATACTCTTTACATTTATATAAATATTTGTACTTTATACTCTTTACATTTATATAAATATATGTACTTTATACTCTTTACATTTATATAAATATTTGTACTTTATACTCTTTACATTTATATAAAGATATGTACTTTATACTCTTTACATTTATATAAATATTTGTACTTTATACTCTTTACATTTATATAAATATATGTACTTTATACTCTTTACATTTATATAAATATATGTACTTTATACTCTTTACATTTATATAAATATTTGTACTTTATACTCTTTACATTTATATAAATATATGTACTTTATACTCTTTACATTTATATAAATATTTGTACTTTATACTCTTTACATTTATATAAATATTTGTACTTTATACTCTTTACATTTATATAAATATTTGTACTTTATACTCTTTACATTTATATAAATATTTGTACTTTATACTCTTTATATTTACATAAATATATGTACTTTATACTCTTTGCATTAATATAAATATCTGTACTTTATACTCTTTGCATTTATATAAATATCTGTACTTTATACTCCATAAGCATTAAAATATTTTTTTTTTGTCTGTATTTATTTCCCATTTTATTCATGTATATTTAAATCTTAAGTAAAAGTAAGTGCAGTTCAGGTTTTATGTTCAACATTGACTTTCACAGAATGTCCACATTTTAAAAAATAAAAAAATGTTAAAGAATAGACAGTGATCTAAGTTGTATGTATATATATATAAAAAATGTTCCTCTCGCCCCACGTGGGCGGTGTCTCCTTCAGGCTCGAGTCCTCTACCAGAGGCCTGAGTCCTGATATATATATATATATATATATATATATATATATATATATATATATATATATATATATATATATATATATATATATATATATATATATATATATATATATATATATATATATTTATTTATTTGTTTTTAAATTAAAACAAATATTTTAAAAGTTTAAATATATTTTAAATATTTCTAAAAATTTTATTTAATACATTTTAATTACATATTTATTTTAAATATTTTTTTAATTAGTTTTTTGTTTCTGTGTGGGTTTTCTTCAGGTACTCCAGTTTCCTCCCACCATCCAAACACATGCACTGATAGTTTAACTGGTTAATCTAAATTGTCCATAGATGTGAATGTGACAGTGATTGTTTGTCAACATAGGTTCAGCCCTGAGATGAACTGGAGACTCATACAGGGTGTACCCCGCCCATTTTAACTGGATTAGGCCCCAGTGACCCCCATGACCCTTGTGAGGATAAAGTGGGTTCAGATTACGGGATAAGTTTTTTATTTTAAAAAACGAAAAGAAAAAAGGAGATATCTAAAACATGCACAACACTGGGCCACATAAACTGAGTTTGTACTGTTCCGAACACAGGCTATACTGTAGTTCTTCCACCTGTGCTTTACAAAGACTAAAGCTTGAGTCCCAGCAGCAGAGTCTCTTCCCTAAACCCTGGTTACCTGGTACATTAAGGTAATTTTAATGATGGTCAAACAATGATGTAATGAACCAACGTCAACAGCTTGATTTAAAGGTTCTGCTGAACATTAGCATGCAGTGGCTAATGTGACTGCAGAGCACTGATGGAGGGTCCTCTGAACCACTGACACCACACTTTACACACACACACACACACACACACACACAGGCAGAAAAGAGGGGGAGGGCACATAAAGGAAGTGAACAAAAGTAAAGGCAGACTTCACCCCCCACCCCCAAACCGCAATACCCAGTACTGCACCAGCCTCATTTACTGTCAACTGACAGTCTGTCACAGGTGACTGTGCACGATTAAAACACCCAGTGTGTGTGTGTGTGTGTGTCCATTTACAGTCACATCTAAGTCCAGTTATTGTCAATAATTGATCTAAAGACTGAACTGGAGTTTCTGAGAAATCTCAGTTTACGTGCACAGTGTCACAGACACTCAGTGCCCTTTAGCATCAGCATGTTTACAGTTGGCACCATAGACAAAGAACAATCAGTAAACAAAGGCTCAGTCAGATTTGAAGCAGGCGAAGTAGAAGGACAACTATACCCAGACAAGATATGAATAAGAACCATGAAGATATGGACCACAACCATGAAGATATGAACCACAACCATGAAGATATGGACCACAACCATGAAGATATGGACCACAACCATGAAGATATGGACCACAACCATGACTATTTTATTCCATAATTAAATATAAATCCTATATTTATGACATTTTTTACATCTCATAATTAGATTAGATTAGTCTTTATTGTCATGATGTCATAATGATGACTGTTTCAAATGTGACTTCTTTTTTCCCAATTTTTTCCTACATTCCCTGTCCTTATCCACTAAACCCAGTACCTGTGACCTGAACAAACACATCATCTAAAAACTAACTCACTTTTAAAGGCTTTATTTTTGGATACGTTTGAAACTTTTATGACTTTTTTCCTGGTTATACAGCTGTAACAAAACCCAGTAAAGCATTGTTACAAGCATAAATATGTCACCTTAACACATACCCAGCACATCCAAGGAGCATTTGATTGTTCTGAAAAACATTTAGTGTCAACCTGGAGGGTACTTAAGACTACAGAGAGCAGACGAGGGCGTGAGGATGAAAAACAAGCAGCTCAAACACTACAACATGCTGATGTCTTTATCATTACCCTGCTTTTTTTACAAGCTGGGCTGCATTAAATCAGCTTCACTACAGCTGTAAACTAGTGACTGATGTGGAGATGAGGGGGATGGGGGGGTGTACCTACCCTGAGGCTGGGTCATATTCACATTTCGACTATTGATTTCTTTATTAATCCAACATTTAAAGCATGTCTGTAAAAACTGAAATAAACTACCAACGCTAACACTGTAAAATAAACAAATACAAATCTACTGATAATATGAGTCTGATCAATACTTCTGATTCATCTGCTGCTTTACACATATTCCTAATTCTTCTTTAAGGTTAGAATTATTTACACATACTTGTTTCCATATCTCATGAGGACCAAGTTTGTAGTCAAGTAGCCATTGGGTAGTCAGTGTAAACATCTTTTTTTTAATGAAATAAAATAATAATACAAATTACAACATGTAATTAAATAAAATAAATAAATAGATAGATATTGATATCCGCTGTTTTTATTGGCTGTGCACATGCGAGTCAGAAGAATAACAGACGTCCATGTGCTGGAAACACCCCACATCTGTCAAGCAGGAATCCCTCTTGACAGATGTGGAACTTGTAATTGTGCGAACTTTAATGCTCTAAGCTCCGGAGACAATGCGACCGAAAAAGACACGGGACATTAGATCATATTTCACTATTGCGGCTGTAAGTATAGTGCGCACAGAATCACGTCATTTGAAGTGCTGTAGTTTTACCTGTATTAAGGGGATACGCCACCCCCAGACCCCTCACTGTTCCCAGAGCTAAACAAGTGCGTGGAAGCATTTTCCTGGTGACCCACCAATGTCCGGATCTATGAGGACTGACCACAGGTTGGATTCCTACACTAACTGCATTCTTGCGACGCCAACTAAGTATCTAAAGTGAATTAATGTACAGCCCTAATACATACATACATATACAGTATATATATATATATATATATATATATATATATATATATATATATATATATATGAATGGCATGTCGTTCAGAAAATTCATGTTTTAAAGGGGTCATATCATGCAAAATGGACTTTTTAAGGTTTTTACAGCACATATATGTGTTGTCTGCGTGTTAAGATGTGTCGACAAACTTTAAACACTTCTGTTCCTGGTTGAAAGGAAAAACACAAGTCGCTACATCAGCTTCAAACTTCAGAAGATGAAAGACTGAAGTGGATCAGATTTATTTTTAAGGAAACTTACCAAAGACCCTGTTAGTGTCTGCTAACCACTTCACAACAGACTGCTTTTCTAACCTGGGTCAGTACAACAGAACTGTGCCTTAAACCTGGAGCAGAACCAACTGTCCACAACAAAACATCAGAGGAGGAACATGTAAGTATTTATATAATAGAGGAGGAACATGTAAGTATTTATATAATATGGTCTGTGTTTGTATTTGGAGTAACGTCAGTTAATGCTAACAAGAGCCGTGACTGCCGCTAGCTAGTTATATAACTTTACAGCAGTGAAACAACAGACGGTGTAAAAGTGCTTAGTGTTATTTGCTGGTAAATTTATAGAGATTCTCTACATGTTTCAGACAATTACATGCGTTGCAGACACTCCGGGCTGATTAAAGCACAATGTTAGGTGTAAGAGCAGCTGTAGCACACATGCTAATGTTGCTAATGTAACTGGAGATACTGACTACAAATATTACTGTCCCTGGTGTTTAGACAAACACATCTACACCAATAAATAGACCCTTTAAAATAACCTTGGTTAGAAGAAGAACACTTTAGAGGGCAGCTCATCTTTTAGATTTTCTGGATCCACAGGATATCATGTATGACTCTGTCGATTCTGTCACAACTGTTACTTCATATTTGACATGAACATTTTAATAAGTGACATAAGATTACTCATTTTAGCTCTAGCAGTGTAGAGGTTGATGTGTCTTATTTTTTATTATTATAGAATCTTCCAGCTCCATCCATAAGATACCTACATATATTGTGTATGAAAGCTGCCTACTGGAGCTGTTTGAGGTGTTGTACTGTGTGTCAGCGGGTGTCAAATGTGCAGACAAGACAGTTAGGTACGTTCATCTCTGTAGAATAGAAATGCTATCATTGCTAGTTTTCCAGAAAATAGAGTAGACTAGTTTATCCTGTGTTCACATCTTAAAGGTCCATGTTTCTTAATAAAACAAAATATAAATCAAATAAAAACTAAACTGTAATGAATACCAATTTTGAATTGAATGTCTGTGAAAATAGAAATCTTATAAATATTGTGTAATCACATATAGATTATTATGGTGAATTTGGGGGTTGTTGTAATAAGTTTTGTTTTCTTATTTATTAGGACTAAGAAACTGTTGAAGATATCACAGAACAAAGAATATGGAAAACGGAAGAAGTGTCTCCATAGTATTAAAAATCATATCTACTGGACTGTAGCTTCTTCTTCATCAGAGCCAGAGAGAGTGTCAAAGTGGACCTGCATCATTAACCATGTCCAACACATCCATACCCATGAAGACCCTGTTGTCCCCCAGTGTCTGTGTCCACAGAACATCTCAAGGGACAAGAGCAAATGGTGGACACCAGGTGTGTTCATTAATTTAGTAAAAAGTTCAATTGTAAATGTCTTGTTTTCCTTAACTGTTTATATTCTGTCGTCATTTCAATTTTATTTGACAGGAACACCAGCACTCTGCAGATTAGAGAAGGTTCTGACCAACAAGAAGGTTCTGAAACATGTGGACAAACTGAGCCGTCAGTACCAGACATCATCACTGGAGGCTTTTCACAGCATCATTGTGCATTTTACACCAAGAATGTGGTCTTTTCTTTTGTTGGAATGTTCTGCAGGTAAATAAGCCATGGTTGTCCAGTGTATATACATGCATGTATGGTTCCATCATATTTATAAATGACATATTCTCTCCACAGAATATATCTGGCAGCGCTGCACTTCAATGAATATGCTGGACGTCCCCAAGCAACAACATCAGCTGGTGAACCGTTGTTCTGGGTAAATTTCACCAAATCCAAGAAAGGAGGGGCCACAACAAAGCCAGTTTAAACTGAACCAACCTCCAATAAGTTTACCAAGCTTTTATTGAAAATACTGCAGTCACAAAATGTGTAGAAATGCATACAAACAAAAAATAAATAACAATTAACTTTATTATTATATTATATATTTAATTAAAGTGACTGTTTAGAATACCTTTCATTATAAATACACTTATTAATAGACTATGAATAATAAAAATCAAGTACCAAAAACTGTGTAACATAACTTAATGGTTATTGAAGGGTACACAAAGTACACACATATTTCATTTGTGAATTGCAGATTATGTGGATGACATGTTGGACCTGATCTTTGAACAGGTCTTCTGGGACCCTGGTCCATTCTTCGATGAGGTGCTAAAGATACCCATCCCTGAGCATCTCTCTGGCCAGTTTGACAAACCAGACCAACTGGAAGTGGTACCAGACCAACTGGAAGTGGTACCAGACCAACTGGAAGTGGTACCAGGAAGTGGTACCAGCTACGTGTGGAGGTTCAATCAAGGACGGGTCTGAACCCCACATACTGTCCTTGAGAGTCAGGGAACTCTGACCGTATTCCAGGACCACGCAGGCAGGACCACCCTGATTCTCAGTCCCAGAAAGTTCCAACACCGGCTTCTAAAGCTTCTGTAACAGCTGAACAAAGCACACATGCAGCAGAACATGCAGACATACATGTGTTCATGTCTTTATGGTTTGTGTCAAACCTAAGTGATGATACTAAGGACAGGGACAGAAGATGCTTCAGACTTTATCTATTACTGTGATTGATTGTTCTCTCCAATTAACCCTGTAAAGTCCTGTGAGACCATATTGTTGTCATTTAGGGCTCTATAAATAACATTAAATTGATACTAACATTTGTTATTGTTCACTATAGTTTTAACTTTTATGTTCGTTGTTACATTAAATGTCTTTGTTTCATAAAAGTCAAGTCTATATAAACTATTCTATGTGCTTTCGGTGTTTGACATGTAACATTTTAACAAGTGGAGGGTACAGTTATTTATTACATTTTCTTCCAATGGCTGCATTTTGGCCACATCATTTCTTTTACTCGTGGGGACCTGACTTGTGTAAATACATCAATAGGTGCTTTCCCACAGAGTACTTCTAGGCAGGGCCGTATCTAGCTCTGCCCACTTGGAGGGGCATATGGTTTGGCAGGAGGGCATGAACTGGGGGTGTCAAATCCCATCCAAACTCTTAACAGCATAGAAAACAATGCTAACTATGCCGTCATCAGTTAATCAATCCATATCTATATCAATTTGATTTGTATTGTAGGTTTTATATTGGATTTGGATGCCATCCCTGGCACTACCCTCTGCATTTACCCGGGCTTGGGACTGGCACAAATAGGACACTGGCTTGTGTCCCATTTGTTGTTGCATTACTCTTTTTTTTTGTTTTGTTTTGTTTTTGTCAAGGAGGGGGTGAGGTGAAGCAGGACTCAAATGCACAGTGCTGAAGGAAGAACTGATTTAATAACTAACTAAGAAAACATAATACAAGAACGAGACAAAACAGAGTCAAAACCTGGGAACAAAACAGCCAGAGTCCGTGGTGATCCCACCCAATCAGTCTCCTTGGTCCTCAGTCAGACCAGTTCCGTTGCTCCTGCTACCAACCCAGGCCACTCAGTCCAGAGGGTCTTCCGCCCGGAGGGGTTAAACGCTGCCCTGCCCAGAGGGATTCCACACCGCTCTTCCCAGAGGGTACTCCGCCCAGGGGGTTTCCACGCCGCCCTGCCCAGAGGGATTCCACACCGCTCTGCCCAGAGGGTACTCCGCCCAGGGGGTTTCCATGCTGCCCTCCCTGGAGAAATACTACTCAAGATTTTTTTTTTTTTGCTCTGTACAATGGGGGGGGGGTCTTTGTTTTTTAGGGGCGTCAGGAGCCGCCCCTTAGGGGGGGGAGTACTGTCATGACCTCTGCTCCAGTGACCTTTTCCCCAGTGCTCTCCACACTCACCTGGTCCCGCACTGCGCAGCTGCAAGCCGTTCCTCATCTGTGGCTATAAAAGCAGTAAGGCTTGCAGTTGCCAGTGCGGGACCATTCAGTATTGTCACCTCCATAACCCGGACATTCATCATCACCACGGACTCTGGCTGTTTTGTTCCCAGGTTTTGACTCTAGTTTTATCTCGTTCTTGTATTATGTTTTCTTAGTTTGTTATTAAATCCGTTCTTCCTTCAGCACTGTGCATCCTCCGCGACAGTTTTGTTTTTTGTTTGGTTTATTTTATTTTTGTGCGTGTGTTTTTGTATTTTTTTTTCTTTTTATCCTATATTGTGTATTCCTTTGTCATTCATTTATTGACAGAACATATTTTATTTCAACATTTTCTGTATATTTTGGTCTTTTTTGTTGTTTTCACAGCTTATAGCAACTTTTAGGATTTTTTTTATTTTTTGTATTTTTTTCCTTTTTTCTTTTCCTTTTTTGTTCTTTTTATCCTTTTATGCATTCCTTTATCATTTATTTAGTTAGAAGAACATATCTTTTAAATGTCTGTGTATTTTTTTTTGTCTTTTATGTCATTTTCATATACCTTATAGCAAATTTTAGTATTTTTCTTATTGTTATTTTTGTCTAATTGTTTTTACATTTTATCCTTTCATGTATTTCTTTGTCATTTTCTTTAGTTACAGTCTGTTTGTGTTGTTGTTCATAGCTTATTTCTATCACTTTAGGATCAGCCATCTGTTTTTCTGTACAAACACCCTAACAAATGTATCCATGTTTAGGCCTTTTGTTATAGCCTTCTCGTGAGCCTTCTTGTGTAGCATAGTGCGGCGAAAGGGGGTAAGGACACGAGACAAAGTAGAGAAAGAGCTCTCGCATGAAGCAGAGGATATCCCAATCACAATGGATGCCACATACATGCGATGGAGCTGAGGAAAGCCTTCATTGTGCCCTTGTAGATATTGGCAAATGGCGGCGGCTATGGTGCTTGTGCAACTAGACTGGGGCTGTGGGGCACGCGATTGTGCAAATCGTAGGCGGAATCCGGGAAAAGTTTCACCTTAAGCGCTAGGATTGGAGAGGCAGCCTGTCAGTCAAACTAGTTCCCCTGCCTACGTTCTTGATTCGAAAAATTCATTCTTCATAGCCTGCGACAGCCACCGCTTTCTGCGACAGCCACAGTGGAATGAGTTCGCCTTCGTTGCGTCAACTATGTAAATGATTATTGAAGTTAACTTACGTTTTAGATGTCTTCTTATGAACTGTTCAATTTAAAATTAAGATTGAAATAAAAATTGAAATGGAAGACTTGTCCTGGCTCTTAGGGTTGCAAATAAATTATATTTGTTGATCTAGCAACATTAATGGGAGGACAGACTTGGGTTTTGATTTAACAAAAAGTAATGTAGGTAGCCTAGGCCTATTGAAACAAAGAATGATTAATGCAAAATAAAAATTATGATGTAATGCAAGTCAGTCAAGCAAGAATCAAATACAAATTATGTGTACAGGAAACAAAGACAGGGAAAGAAGAAGAACCAAAAAAGGTTATCAGTTATACAATACTATTCATTGTAAACAACTGAGCACCGCAGTTAACATTTGCTGCAAAATGTACTGGGCCTACAGCCACCAAAACTCCTCATATTCCAGCCAAAATTACTACTAATGCACATGCTATCACTCAGTAACACGTCAATGACAGTCAGTGTGTAGTGAACAAAAAAATAGAAACAACTTGACACAAAACATATAAAATATAAGAACAATTCCATGCAAACTGTCACGTCCATAACGCCAACAACATGGCCTAGTATTTCTATGATGCAAAAGTTACATCAAATGTGTTCCTAAACCAAGAGGAGTGCATGCTCAAATTTTAAGAAATCATCATTCACATCTTACTATACATTTGGCATTGTGTGCCCATAATTTTTCCATACAATTTGATATAGATCAACTTTGTTATTTGTATTACTATTAACACATATGTTATGTTGTATATATTTTTAGTGGATATTGCAATACCAAACTATATATTTTAGTAAATATTGCAAAACCAAACTATCTAAGAGCCATTTGTATGTGTTTATATAGCCATTCATCTATCAATAGATGAAAACGGCACCTGTGGAAACCAAAAGGAATGTGCAAATCACATAAAGACAGTGACTTATGTATATGATGTAGCTCCATTTACGACAATATAGATGGCAGCTAAAGACCACGTCCTTCTATTTGTCAAAATTGCCGGCGCGCCTCACATTTCAAACTGTGACAGTGGCGATGACGTTTGAAGCTCAGCCAATCAGAAGCAGAGCTTGGCGAACTTTCTCGGATTCCTCCTACGATTTGCACAGTCGCGTGGGGCACAGGGGTTAGAGCCTGTAGCGAGTGGGGAAGCAATGCCATCATCCAACAGTGATGAGCTGCTGCTGGGTAGTGAATGTGTCACTACTGCTGCAGGTGGAGCAGTCTGAGCGGCGGGAACGGAAGGACTCTCACGGCCGATTAAACTCTGAGTCGTAGCTTCTGTTGCTAATACCGTAGCATTGTCACAAGTACTAGTGTTAGCTTTAGCTTTAGCCACCAGAAATCTGTGTATCGTGATCGGTAGAGGAGAGATAAGTGGAAGAAATAAAGGCAAATCGCTGCGGTGAATGAGTACAGTGTGAGTGTCTCTATGACGGTCAGGTCAAACTGGTGTGAGAAAGTGACAGAACTGAAGCCAAGGGAGTCTGAGAGAGGCCACCCCCTCCCTTTGCATCTACCAATCAGAAGAGATTCAGGAGAGAACAGCGCAAATATCTTTGGCTGCTGTGTGTAAAGCATGTGGGATTTTTTTCCTTGTCATCGAAATTTGTATGGTTTGATAGGGGCAGGCGCGGCATCGCGTTTGGGGGTGCAGACGCAAAATCCACCCCCCCGCCTATGCCTAAGACCGGGCCCGCTTCTAGGGATTACTTGGGAATTTATTCTAGGAATTTTAATGACCAAAAAAGAAAATAATAATAATTACAAATTAAATAAAGCAAAATCTGTGTTTAAAACTTGGCAGACGGCGACATGAAGGATGTTAAATTTATACATGAACTGATGAAAGTAAAGTTTTCCGAGCTTCTGTCCAATCTTGGCAGTGGATAATGATTCCTGAAAAAGACAGGCTTAAAGATCCTACATTCTAATTTCACACTCAATCAGCTGCAGCGCACTGTTGACTCTGGGGACATCTATTTACTGCCAACACCTGCTGCACACACACACACACACACACACACTGCTGTCCACCGCACTGTGAAACTATCAGTACTTTGTTACTGTACTTAAGTATATATAAATATATATAAACAAATATATATATATATATTTTTTTTTTTGCAAACTGCATAGTAATGTTTATTAACACAGTAGTGTCTTGACCTTCACACATGAGTGTTCTAGAACATGACTCAGCCTATAGCCTATAAACAGCTGTTATATTCAGCAGAGGCTCAACAACCTAGCCTCCGTCTCCTCTCTTTTAACAGATCAAATAAACTTAACTCAACATTAGCCTCCATTTCTTCTCTTTTTTTAACAGACCAAAGCATTACCATTATCAAATGGGCTGTGTTATAGCGGTGAGAGCTCGGTGGATATGGCAAGCCAAAGTGTTCACATAAGCACACATTCCGTTTATTATATTACGCATTACATAATGCATTCTGGCACACTATCACACATTACAGGGCGTGTTCATGCACGCGCAAAGGCACGTGTGCTAGAACGCGATCATTAGCTCAGAGGGCCAATGATCCTGGGAAATGGGAGTTTTTAACGAGCTTTTAACAGACTGTTTAACTGGTGCTGGACTTTTAACCACAGTCACATGGACTCAGGAACACCACATACTGAAATCTGCCTCCAGAAACCTTTTCTCTTGTTTCCTGGGGGTGGGGGGGTGTCTTGCTACTACTCTCCCATGTCCTTGATCCCATTTCCAGTTTACCTTAGTTACTATGTTTACATGCTATTTTAATTCTGAATTATTTTTTTGGAACAAAATAATTTGACATTAAATCTATTTATTTCAATGATTACATGGACATGTTAATTCATTTTGTTCCCATTACTTTCCTTTTCCTTTTATTAAACACAAAACAGAGTTACAACCTTGGCTTACAATACAGATTTGTCCTTTTTTACATTTCAGATTGCAACCGCTCTATGTGTCTTCCCATATGATCAACAAGTATTTGGAGAATGTCTAATCTTGCCCCTATTTTGTGCCAATGTCAAGTTTCTATGACAACCTGTTTTTGAATTATTATCTGATTTTTGACCTTTCTGCTAAATGCGACCTTGACCTTTGACAATATTGATCATTTAGTTATATGTATATATCCATCAGTGTGTGTAATATTATGATAATATATCCAGTATTGATTAAGTTATAGCGTGATATGTCTATGCTTGACAGAAACAAGTTAATTTTGCAACATGTCATCTTTGACCTCTAGAGATCTCAAAAACTATTGGTTGTAGGTAGTAAACGTAGTTATAAGAATTGTAGAAATGTTAATTCCGTATCATTTGGTACCAATCCGGGACTTTCCGTTCTTGAGTTATAACTAATAATCTGATTTTGACCTTTTAGTTAATTGTGACATTGACCTTTGACCTTTACTCAAATGGATCATTGCATCTGATGCGCATTAGCTATATGTATATGCCCATGTCATTTTATGGTGATATGTCACGTATTCATTGAGTTATAGCATGATATGTCTCTGCGGACACACACACACACACACACACACACACACACAGGGTGTTTACAATAATCTCACCGAACCAATGTTGGGTGAGATTTAAAGAAGTTTCATCTTTGGATGTACGAATTGATCCGAAGTAATTAATACGTGAATTGATCCAGAATCGGAAAATCTTTTTATTAACAAAAGCCTAGTGTCTGCTAATGTTAATGCCATTAGCATTAGGGTTAGGGTTAGGGTAATGCCCGTGTCTGCAGTGAACACTTGGTCACAGGTCATTTACACTGTTGTAATATGGTTTACCTAGACACATCAAGATGAGTTACATGTTTGTTTACATTAGTCACTACTGCTCGCAGCAACTAATGTCAACAAAATGGTAAATGTTCTGCACTTCTATAGTTCTTTTCCACCTTCATGGTGCTCAAAGCTCTTTACATTAGCTTTCACATTCACCCATATTTACCAGTAGGTATCTAAGGTTCTGTCAGTCCTACTGGGTGACTAGGTCAGGGTTCGGTGTCTTGTCCAAGGACACTTGGACATGTGGACAGCCAGAACCGGGACGGGAACTGCCAACCTCTCGGTCATTGGGCGACCACTCTACCATCTGAGCCACAGCCGCCCCAAACATGCAACACATCTTTACAAATAAAACACTCGCCCTGATGAAGTCCACACCATAATTATCACTGAGAATTTTGGTACCGAGGTTGTGGACGGACCCGCTGATAAAAAGGTTCTATTTCTCCAAACATTTCTAGTCTTCCATCTACTGCTGGTGTAGTAGGATGTCTACAGGTCATGCCCAGTACATTTTAACTAACTGGGCGTATCTGTGTTTGGACACTGGATCTAAACCCAAATAAACACTCTCTTCAATGGTTTCCTCCCTAGTGACAGTCTCCATGGTTACTTCCTGCCCTCCAGCTGAAATTGCGATGTCATCATAGGACTGAAAATTACCTATTAACTTTTATTCTGAATGAAACAGGAATCAAAAGTGCTGTAAACAGAACTAGTGTGTGCAGTTCAGTCTTTGACACATTTATTTAAAATTTCCTCATTTCAACACAACCGTGGAACCACAGTTTAGCAGCAGTGAAATTTAAGAAAGGCAGCTTTTGATTCAGGAAAATTGCAACTGATGATTGTTATTATTTTGGTTTTATTTAGTTTTGTTTTTAATGTGAGTTGATGGATGAATGAGTTCTTTGAGCTGTAGTTCAATTCCCAGCTGGAGTCAGTGGGTCTGTATCCATGCCCATCCTGCTGTCGGCCTGAAAAACGCTTCTTTTCCATTAGCATCATGAGACAGCGATAAGACTGGAGGGCTGATGTTTGCACAGTGAGACCAGGAGGAAGAGGAGGAGGAGGAAGAGTCCAACAGTCAGCGCTTTGTTTGACTGCGTTATATTTACATCATGCGCATGTGTTGTTTTCAACATCATCACTGAGGCTTTTGTTAAGAAAAAAACTGCTGGCATAAAGATGACACCTATCACACAATCTGAAATATATTCACATCATGAACAAGACTGCAGGTTAACACTAACTATAGACTGATCCATATACTGCAGGTTAACACTAACTATAGACTGATCCATATACTGAAGGTTAACACTAACTATAGACTGATCCATATACTGAAGGTTTACACTAACTATAGACTGATCCATATACTGCAGGTTAACACTAACTATAGACTGATCCATATACTGAAGGTTTACACTAACTATAGACTGATCCATATACTGAAGGTTAACACTAACTATAGACTGATCCATATACTGAAGGTTTACACTAACTATAGACTGATCCATATACTGCAGGTTAACACTAACTATAGACTGATCCATATACTGAAGGTTAACACTAACTATAGACTGATCCATATACTGAAGGTTAACACTAACTATAGACTGATCCATATACTGAAGGTTTACACTAACTATAGACTGATCCATATACTGCAGGTTAACACTAACTATAGACTGATCCATATACTGCAGGTTTACACTAACTATAGACTGATCCATATACTGAAGGTTTACACTAACTATAGACTGATCCATATACTGAAGGTTAACACTAACTATAGACTGATCCATATACTGCAGGTTTACACTAACTATAGACTGATCCATATACTGAAGGTTTACACTAACTATAGACTGATCCATATACTGAAGGTTAACACTAACTATAGACTGATCCATATACTGAAGGTTTACACTAACTATAGACTGATCCATATACTGAAGGTTAACACTAACTATAGACTGATCCATATACTGGAACCTTTTGACCTTTGACTTTGTCAACATGCTCTGTTTTCCCTGCTGGGATTTCCTGACAGGTGAAGGAAAAAGAGGGGAAAAAGAAGAGAAACATTTTTTTAAAAAAATGGGGGAAAGGAAAACAAAAATAGAAAAAATAAGAAAATGGGAATATTAAGAGAAAAGGAGGACATCAGAAAAATGAGGGGAAAAATGAGGGGAAATGAGAAACAAGGAAAAAAAAATTTAAAAAGAAGGAAAAAAGGAAACAAAAAGAAAACAGGGAAAAAAGTAAAACAAATAAAATAAAAAAAATAAACTAAACTTAAAAAAAAAGAACATGGGGCATAACGGACAAAAGGAAATAAAGAAATAGAAAAATACAGTGGTACCTCTACTTACAAAATTAATTTGTTCCAGAAGTGGTTCCGGACCGTAAATCGTCACATTTTATAAGTAAAAGGTCTGATTCCTTCCAAGGCCCCAAATATTACCCCCTAAACCCTTTAAAAATGATAAAAGTATACACATTTTGTATGATATATGTGTTAAAAGACAAGGAAAATGTATATTTTAGATGTAATGTATTGGTGTCACTGACTGAACATTAAACATTAAACCTCTGGGTCATTTTCATAACATTGTGTTTGTTTTAATTGTCACTTTCACCTTCAATAATGTTTGTTGTCCACCCATGCAATACTTTAAAATCGTGTTTGCTGCTCTGAAACAGTCGCCTCAGTCACTGTATGTCCCGCAGTTTCTTTTTTCTTTAACCAAAGCACTTTCTCCATCTGGTCGTTCAGTGATGACCTCTGACCTCTTTGTCCATATCACACAGATGCCTTTGGAAGGGGTCACTGCTTTTAATGCATCCTTCTGCTTAAATATGGTACCGATGGTAGACAGAGTTCAGCCATATTCCTTTGCAATATGACTCAACTGCGTGACATGTTTTTTCACCATCTCCTGTTTCATTTCCTTTAATAACGCAGTCACTTCTTCTTTTCATTCACACTGGAATCACTTTCTTTGGGCTCGTGACGAATAATAAATACATTCTGTAATAAAGTTTCAATGAACACACTGGGAAAAACAACAGAAACTCTGTGATGAATGAGGGTCAAAGGTCACCAATAGCATCATGGGTAGCTCCCTCATAGCCAATGGGATGATAAGTAAAGAACAAACATGACATATTTATGTACAGTACGTACAGTAATGTACATAGTCATGTGTCAGGGGTTTCGGTTTTATTTCATAAATTAAATTTTCTTTCATATTCAGAGACAAAAAATTGAGGTAAAGGTTTTTTGTTACTTGGATTATTATTCGTTATCTGGGTCTTTCATAAGTCGAGGTACCACTGTAGTCTGGGAGCGTAGTGCTCCTCCAATGTTTCCAGACCTGTTCATAACACTGGTTTATATGGGGTTGAATTTTTATCCCAACGTCCTGCTTTTACAACCAGTTTCACAGAATAACTCTTTTTTTTCTCACTTTTACTCATATGTTTGCTGAAAAAATGAGCTTTTTATTCACTTTTTTAAACATATGCATGATTGGGGAAATAAAAAGAGATAAAATATCAGAATTTCACTGAAGAAAAGCGACATACAGAGGAGAAGATGGGACAGAAAAAACAAAAAAAGAAGGTGATAAATCACTTAGGAAAGGTTAACTTGGACAGAGACAAATTAAACTCCAGAAAAATAGCGCTTTGTCTTCATGGGTTCAAACTGAGAATGTCAGGGTGTGTTCTGTTCACATTCTGAGCCTTTGACAGGACCTGTTGCTATGGTTACATACAAATTGGTTTTCCAGTAGCCCGTTTGCAGCTCAAGCCTTTCTTTCTAATGAATGGATGAATGCCTGAATTAACCTCTGATGATGGATTCATGTGCGTTAATGTGTTCATTTTGACGGACCTAGTTATTTTTGATTTTCTTATTATTTATTGTATTTTGTAGAACACGCTAATGTAGCTAATTGCTTCTGAAATGACCACAGGGTCAGTTGATATGTTTGCTAATTTTACCGACCGTTGTATTAAAATGTGTTATTTGAGCATAGAGCAGAGGTGGTAAAAGTACTTTCAGTCTGTAATACAGTAGAAGTAAAGCTATTTGTGTCGAAAAATACTCTGGTAAAAGTAGAAGTACTGATTCAACTCTTTTACTGAAGTAAAAATAAAAAAATACAACTTATCTATTGTAATAAAAGAAAAAAAGGGGAAAGTGCATTTTTGTTTTACCATTTAAAAATAATTATTTAACCAAGAAAAAAATCAGATGTGATTGTCACAAGGTGGAAACTAAGGTTTAAGATGGTGAAAAAATGATGTTTCTATCACAAGTAGAACCAAAGTTATGGTCATTTTAATATCCACATTTGGACATATTTTACAATTTGCATATTTTTAGATATTGTCCGTTAAAGTTTTGGACTGTTTTGGGGTAGGAAGTCCTTAGCAACGCATAATAATTTGTATCCGATTGACACAAATTGTTGACAGATGTTAAAGGACACTCTGATGGACATGTCACAGAAGTTTTATATATTATAATAATAGGACAGAAGTGTGACGTATTATAATCATTTGGCTTACACCATTGGACAGAACATTCAATATAAGCTTTTACCTCGTACCAAACACTTGGGTGTTTACCCACGGAACGGAGATCGTTTTGTTCGGCGAAAAGAGGTGGAAGTCGTCTTTGTCTTTGCTCAGCAATACCTGAACTTTTGTCACCGCTTAAATAATTGACTCAATAAACACCTTTATTGATTGGATTTCAATATAATGACCACAGGAAGTGAACATAGAGGTGTTAAGGTACCGTTTTTTGATAAGGTGTAAACACTAATAACAAATCACCTTCCAGCCTAAATTTGGCTGTAGCTCTGAACGGCTCAGCGCGACTTATGCCTGGTTTGGTGGTGGTGGGTCACATATTGTCCATAGGTGTGAATGTGACAGTGATTGTTTGTCTATATATGTTCAGTCCTGAGATGAACTGGAGACTCATACAGGGTGACCTCTGACCCCGCCTTCACCCATTGTAGCTGGATTAGGCCCCCAGTGACCCCTGTGACACTTGTGAGGATAAAGTGGGTTCAGATGACGAGACAAGGTTTTGTTCTGTGACGGTTTTGTTATGTAAATAAATCACTCATTCCAACACATATTGTTTTGAGAAGACACGCGTTTTATTTTTTTGACCCCAGGAAACCTGCCAAGGCTACTTTTGCTTTGACCAAAACTAGTCCAGAACTGGGCTCACCGGACACTGGGGTAAGTCACTGTGGGTGACACTGATGACATACACATCCATCTGAAAAATACAGAACTATCTCTTAAAAAACTGTTAATTATGGTGAAAATACTACATTTGTGTACTTCTTTCGTTCGCCATTTTTAAAAGGATTCACATTGTATTCTGGGAAATTTCTGCTGCCCCTCTGTTTGGAGTCTGCTGCTCCATTTGAAGGGGTATAAAGCCCTTCCCCCTTCCCCCTACCCCTCTGCCTAAACATGAATTGAGACACCCCTACCCCTAAATGGAGGGTAAGGAGTGAAATGAGATTCAGCCCAAATAAGGCTAAATGTGGAAAATGAACTAAATGAGTTTTGGACCCCTGGGGTTTACCTTTTATAAACATAATATTTAGCCTAGGGGGGATTTGTGAATTTTCATAAGAATTACTGTATCTACTTCTTGACAAGTTTCAGATTTTTAGCCTGGTGTTAGGTATGGGTCTAAGGTTTCTAAAAAAAACCACTGGATACAACTTGGCAGTGCCCCCTAGTAGCCAGTATCAAAAAAATTAAAAATGGCTGCCACCAAAAAGAAGAAAAGGTTGTATCCCATCTTATAACCTCGGCCAGCATTTATCAGTTTGTCTGTGTTCAAGATAACTCAAAAACTTATGGACGGATTTTGATGAAATTTTCAGGATATGTTGGACATGTGAACAGGAAGAACTGATTTCATTTTGGGGGTGATCGGGGTGGTGGTGGGGGGGGTCTGCCTTGGTGGATGTCTGCGATCTCAGAGTGCTTTTCTAGTTACCTCTGTCAATGAGGTATTTAATTTGGGTCTGTTTGTTTGTCTGTCTGTCAGCAGGATTATGCAAAAACGGATTTTGATTAAACTTTAGAATTGCTCATTAGATTTTGAGCAATGAAGGTCAAAGGTCAAGGTCAAACTAAAGGTCAACATCTAAAACACATCAGTGGTAATATCTCAGGATTCAGACAAGATAGAATCTGGTGTTTTTTTTCATTCACATGGTCTGACCTTCAGACATCAGATGGGTCAACACCCCTGGCTCCATCACGTCATGTTTTGACGTCATATAACACCATATCAAGCCTTGGAAGAGGTCTGCTGTTTCTGACTGCCTTGTTTTAGTCTGAAATGGTTCTATAGTCCAACTTTTTCAATTTGATTTGACAAAATGGCTGTTATGGTCGTACCAAGTTAATATTTGAAGGTCATTTTCATGACAAAACTCTGGTCATGGTCACTTTCTGTTTAAAAAATTATCCATATTACTGAAATAAAATGAGGGAATTTGTGAAATTTCATAAGAATGATGTAATTCTTGGCAAGTTTTTAGATTTTTGGCCTGGTATTAGATAGGTAAGGTTTACAGGTAAGGTTTACAAAAGTCACTGGATACAAGTTGGCAGTGTCTCCTAGTGGCCGGTATCCATAAAATACAAAATGGCCACTGCTGAAAAGGAAAAAAAAAAGGATCCCACCTTATCTTTGTGTTGCTTTTCCCATTTGTTATAATAAAATGGTTGTTAAGCCAAATAAAGTATTTTCAGCGGTGCCCATTTTGAATTGTATTGATATCGGCCACAAGGGGGTGCTGCCAACTTATGTCGAGTGATGTTTGAAAACCTTAGACCAGGGGTGTCAAACTGCGGTCCTCGAGGGCCAGTGTCCTGCATGTTTTAGATGTTTCCCTCTTCCATTCCACCTGGAGGTCATTACATCATTATCAGTCTGATGAGGAGCTGATTATTAACTCTTTATGTGTCAGTGCTGATGCATTCTGAATGGATGATTTAGTTTAAATATTCAGAAAAATTCAACCATTTTCCTTTTAGTTTTGTGCATGGACAAGGTGCCAAAAAGCAAGAGTTTTTTTAAAATTTTATTTAAACATTTTTAAAAGGTAAAATTAAAATTGCTGGGACCACATTTCAATACCAGTTTTCTTCTTTAGTAATTTTTTTTTTCAAAATTTTCCACATTATTTGTCATTTTGTCAATTTTGATTAGTTTTTGTTGCTCATTTTGTTTATTTTTCAACATTTTGGGTTTTTTTATTGTAGTATTTTTCTTTGATTTTCTGCCATTTGTGTCTTACTTTGCTCATGTTACCAATTATTTTGTTAGTTCTCAGGAGTTAAAGGGTTAAACTGAATCACATGGAAGAAAGAAATATCTAAAACATGCAGGACACCGGCCCTCGAGGACTGGAGTTCGACACCTGTGCCTTAGACCCATACCTAACACCAGCCCAAAAATCAGAAATTTGCCAAGAAGTACAGAATTTTGCTGAATTACCTTCAGACTAACTAGTGAACTGGGATTCTGCCAAAGACAAGAGGGAAAAGAACGCTGGAAAGGTAGATTTATTTCAGCACAATGGTGTTGCAATCAAACAAATATATTGTCGTTTCTTTCCAACCTAGTTTTCATTTGACAGATATGATAAGTAGAGCAGACAAAGTGAAGGTTAAAGACTTTGTTAGCCCATAAAACAATCACCAAAGGATTCAGCAAGAGACAGACATTTGGCTCAGGAAAGTAGGTTTAGACAATCATTTACTACTTTTGTGTTTTTTCTTAGATCCCCTGTCAAAAGTTTAAACTTACAGCGTTCCCTTCTGTCATCCAGACAGATGCTATGTATAAATACACAATACAGCTGAGACTTCGGTTGGCTACGGAAGAAAAAACATGTTAAGTAAAGGAGCTGGGAACGTAGGTATACTTCAAAGACCCCGGCGGTGCCAAAAACAGCGGGGCTCCAGGGGATCTCCGTGGTGATGTTTTAAAAAGTCCATTAGCATCCCTGGTCAAAGAGTGACGGCTGGCTCTGTGCTTTTTACCCAGAATAGAAAAATCAATGGTCCCTCTAGTCCTTTAGTTCTTGGATTAGTGTGTCAGCCGTCTGATATCAGTGTAATGTAGAATCATTCTGGTAGAGCCGGCGTTGTGCCGCGGCAGAGAGGCCGGGATGGCATCCAGGATGAGACGTGTCTGTCAGGGGAGGTTGGGACCTTGGTTGCCGTGGCTGCCACTCAGCCCGGTCCTGGGGGAACGCTCCTTTAACCCGGGTAGCCACACGGTTCAGATGAGTGACGGCTTGTCCTGTCACCGAGGCCATCGATTGTCACCCCGTGTCAGACCGCACTAGTGTGTTCACATTGAAGAATCCCCGCAGATTAAAGCTCACTTTATAACCCAGCTCTGACGGCAGATCTTTAGAGGACTGACGTCAAGAGTGAAACCAAGCTGAAAAAGACCAAAAGTTCTCGACCAAAGTGTACTCGCATTGTGTACTGCAGTAGAAGTACAGCTACTGATGTGAAAAAAAAATAATCTGGTAAAAGTACAAGTACTGATTCAACTCCTTTACTGAAGTAAAATTTAAAAAGTACAACTTCTCAATTGTAATTAAATCAATAAAATGTAAGTGCATATGTATTTATTTTATTTCATCCATGGGTTATTTAAGCAGGAAAAAAACTGAAAAATATAAAAATAAATAAATAAATAAAATAAAGTAAAAAATAATAATCCAAAACTAAAGCCTTTAAAAGTGAGTTAGGGTGTAGATGATGTATTTTATTGGGTCTTGGTACTTGATTTAGTGGGAATGGATGGGAAATTTAGGAAAAATTCAAAAGTCAGAAATAGGAGAGTTTAAAAAATCTAAATCGCAAGATAAAAAGTCAAAATTATTAGAAAAAAAGGCCGATTTATGAAGATAAAACTCAGACGTATGAGAAACAAAATGAAAAATTAGGAGATAAAAAAACAAAATAACAATATCGTTAGTCACAATTTCAGAATTAATGATTTAGGACTTTTTTCATACTGTCACATTTGTTTAGTTTGAAAAACTATTCTGAGAATGTAAAGAGTATAAAGTACATATATTTATATAAATATAAAGAGTATAAAGTACATATATTTATATAAATGTAAAGAGTATAAAGTACATATATTTATATAAATGTAAAGAGTATAAAGTACATATATTTATATAAATGTAAAGAGTATAAAGTACATATATTTGTATAAATGTAAAGAGTATAAAGTACATATATTTATAGAAATGTAAAGAGTATAAAGTACATATATTTATAGAAATGTAGAGTATAAAGTACATATATTTATATAAATATAAAGAGTATAAAGTACATATATTTATATAAATGTAAAGAGTATAAAGTACATATATTTATATAAATGTAAAGAGTATAAAGTACATATATTTATATAAATGTAAAGAGTATAAAGTACAGATATTTATAGAAATGTAAAGAGTATAAAGTACATATATTTATATAAATATAAAGAGTATAAAGTACATATATTTATATAAATGTAAAGAGTATAAAGTACATATATTTATATAAATATAAAGAGTATAAAGTACATATATTTATATAAATGTAAAGAGTATAAAGTACAGATATTTATATAAATGTAAAGAGTATAAAGTACATATATTTATATAAATGTAAAGAGTATAAAGTACAAATATTTATATAAATGTAAAGAGTATAAAGTACATATATTTATATAAATGTAAAGAGTATAAAGTACAAATATTTATATAAATGTAAAGAGTATAAAGTACATATATTTATATAAATGTAAAGAGTATAAAGTACAAATATTTATATAAATGTAAAGAGTATAAAGTACAAATATTTATATAAATGTAAAGAGTATAAAGTACAGATATTCATACAAAAATGTAGGGAGTAAAAGTACAAAGTTTTTAGAAAAAGAAATACACCGGTAAAGTACAAATACCTAAAAACTGTGCTTAAATACAGTAAAGGACGTACTTCTATTTTGTTACTTCTACCTCTAGTTTGGACCCATTTTGTTACAAGTTACATAATTCAGAGGGAGTCAACGGATAAAATGATATGCCTTAAAACTGAAAAAAAAAAAATAAATCTGGGCACAAACGAGTTAAGAAGAAAAAGAAGAAAAGTCCATTATCAGCCAAATGCTGGAGTATTGGACTTCAGTATTCTTCTGGTCTTATGACATAATCCTGGGCCCTGTGCTTGGGGGGGGGGCGTGCCTCGCTGGCTAAACCCTGCTAGCTTTGAACATGGGGGCATCACTCTCAGACAAAAGGACATGTCAGGCCCTGAACTCCAGACTTGTATTTTACACAAAAAGGGCTTCACACAGAGGGATCTATGCAGGACCCAGACACTGAGACGGTTTTGTGATCGATCTGAAAACCGCTGGAGGCATTATCCATCGTCTTCACATCTATTTGCAGTGGGTGAAAAGAAAAAAAAAATAGTGGAAGAAGGATCAGCCCTTCACCAGCCCAATTCTTCTCCATTCATTTGCCTGTTAATTATTTAGCTTCATCTTCAGAAAGGCCTGCATTTCCCTGACCATTCTGCCCACCCTGTCAATCAGAATCCACCTCCAGCCCCCTGCGGTCCTGATGGTATTTTCCAAAGAGTCTTAACTCGGGTCACGTAATCAAACAGAGCAGTTTAAAATATGCTGGGTAGCATTTGAAATACCCGTCTCCTTCATCTCATCTCCTCCTCTTCATACATAAAAGTGAATGTTAACTAGGCCTTTCTCCTCTCAATCTCACTGTCATCAATAATTCAGAATGTTATTGAGAAACACTACCTGAACCCTGTATTGACAGAAATCCAAGCACCGTCATTCCCTCAAGGGCGTCATAATTGGATACCCCCCGAGGCTACTGCTGCGAAATGCAGAGTGAGATGGAGAAAGCAGACAGAGTGTTGTTGTTGTCTGTATTCTGTGTGTTTCCATTTTTACCTTTCTATTCCATAGACTCCCGTTTGACCTCACGCCCCGAGACGGCCAACTTATCGACTCCAGAGTAACCCCTGAGGAATGTTTAGTGGTGGGTGAGAAACTGTTTGAGAGTCCCAACTTTACAGACAGAGAACTGCCAAAGGATTTACAACAGTGTCATTTTTATAAATACTAACCCGGGACGATCTGGCATGAACATTTTAAATCAACTTCATGTAGCCCAGGGATCGACAGCCTGCAGCTTCAGAGTCTTTCATCCTTATCCTGTGGCTCTGAGGGGCTTGGGTTAAAAAAAAAAACTACTAAAACTAGATCACTCAGAGAACGTAGACCTCCGCCAAGCAGCACAAGTCTGCAAAAGTTTGGATCTGCATGTTTGTAATTTATTTGTCAGCTAGTGTTCTGTGTTCGCTAATAATATACTTTATCGGTCATTAACAATCCCTTAGAGGGTTTTAAAAAATTCAAAGAAATCCTCTGTTTTTCACATATGTCCATTTGAATATTCCATCACGTATGATGTCACGACCAAATGTCACATGTTAGATCTAATGTTAAATATGAAGCACAAGATATTGTCTGATTGAACTAAATATGTCAATAACCTGCTTAAAGGTAAAGGTCATACATTTACCAAATATACCATTGGTGCCACGTCATGGAGCCTATCAGTGTTATCTCATCTGATGTCTGAAAGTCAAAGTGAAAAAAAAAAAAAGAAACACCTGATACTATCTGGTCAGGATTCTGAGATATCACCACTGATGTGTTTTAGCTGTTGACCTTTACTGTGACCTTAACCTTTGACCTTTATAACTCAAAATGCAATAGTTTCTTCTTTGACACATTATCAATCATCTCTGAAAGTTTCATCAACTTTTTGAGTTACCTCCTACGCGGAGGCAAATACATAAATATAAAATAACAACTTAATTAAAGTGTATTTTATTCATGTTAGATTTTTACTATTTTATTGAAAAAATTAGAAGATTATTGTGATCTTGAAACATTAAAATATTAATAAAATAATTAGACAAATAAATTTAAGACAAGAGAAATATATGACCTAGTGATGAACCTGGACCTGAGCGCACAATGCATGGAAAAATAAATAAAAATAAAAAAAACATATATATATTTATACAGTATATACTGTATATATGATGAAGTCCCACAGGGTCAAAGGTTAACTGGGCCTGGAGTGTCTTTGCTTTACACTGGACCAATGTAAAGGTAAGAAAAATAAATATATACAGTTTTTTTGTTAATTTTAGATCAGAGAGAACATCTTCAATAGGGTCAAAGCACTAAGGTAACTGATTGAATGGATGGATGGATGGATGGATGGATGGATGGATGGATGGATGGATGGATGGATGGATGGATGGATGGATGGATGGATGGATGGATGGATGGATGGATGGATGGATGGATGGATGGATGGATAGATACTTTATTAATCCTGAAGGAAATTATGCACTGTCCTGAGATGTACCCACAAGCATGAAAAGGAAGTTGTTTTAATATTTTTTTCTTTCTTGTATTTTTTTTTTTTTTTTTTCATATTAGATGTCAAAAAGTATTTTTTGCTCCCAGTCTTTTCTTTTCTGGGGAAACCAGGTTCAAATAGCTCTTTCGGTGTGTTAAAGTTTGCCAAACCTTGATCTAGCCTTATAGGCGAAACTTCGGGACCATTTTACAGGAACTTCTAGGTTTCCTCTGACCGGGCCGTTCTGACAGGGCTGCCTTCCGGAACTTTTATAGGAACCAACGTAATTCCTGCTCGAGGGTAGGTACTGTACTCAAGAGTGGCCCGGTAGGGTCACTGGGCAGAAGTCGTGCAGATCAGTTGTTGCAAATTACATCTTCAGGTCCCGACAACCAACTCCAGAGTAGTTGCTGGGGGAAGTTTACCACACGACAAAGCAGAAGAAAACGGAATGGATCAGAGGAGTGTCCATGTCTACTCTTTTTGTCATTTTGTCCTCTGCTGCAACTGACGCAATATGATGACATCATTGCAAGGTTCTTACAGGGCCATTCTGTGTGGAGACACGACTCCTGCGGGACTGGGCAAACTCATGGTCCAAAGTACGTCCCCCAAAAAACTCTGGGAAGTCCCCATAGTGGAAACACGTCTATTGTCATGAAGCAAAGATCCATGAACATGATAGTGGCAGTTAGACATCTGCACTGTAACAGGAATCCCGGGTGCAGCACGGATGTACAAGGTGTGGGACAAGTTATGAACTCTCCCTGTGGGTTCTAGTGGGACTGGAGCGATACTTTTGAGCAAGGGGTCTCAAACTGATTAAGATGTCAAATGCAAACATAATAATGTATAAATAATGACAACTCCAAATTTGTGTCATTGTCTAAATTATGAAAGTACTTTTATAAATTATCCAAATACAGAAAAAGTTACATTTAATAAGGAAAATAAGGTAAATTTTAAAAATATTCTGCCTCAGTTTATCATTAGTCCATGTGTTTTATTATGGATCAGTTCTACAAAGAGACTAAACTCTGAGTAACAGAAGCAAAAAATGCTTCAAATTGTGTCAAATTTTCTTTAGACATTTTAGGTTGTTCACATTTGTTCATATTATTCACATTTTATTGTTACAGGATAGTTTGGAAATGTCAATATTTTCATTTGTTTGTCATCTTTTGCTTTATTTGGATCTGGGTCATGGGGCAGCAGCCTCAGCAGAGCAGCCCAGACTTCCTTCACCCCAGCTACTTCCGCCAGCTCCTCCAGGGGAATCCCGAGGCATTCCCAGGCCAGCCAAGAGATATAATCCCTCCAGCGTGTCCTGGGTCGGCTCCACGGACACGCATCCTCACGAGATACCTGAGCCACCTTAACTGGATCCTGAACCCTAACCATAACCCTCTGGACATGGAGGAACAGTGGCTCTACTCTCAAGTCCCTCCCAAATGTCCGAGCTTCACAATGTATCTCTAAGGCTGAGCCCAGCCACCCTGCAAAGGAAACTCACTTCGGCCGCTTGGAACCTAACCCTAAACCTCATGTGAGGTGAGGGTCGGAATGTACATCGACCGGTAAATTGAGAGCTTCGCCTTCTGGCTTAGCTCCTTCACCACAATGGATTAGTTTTGCACCCACATTACTGCGGATGCCGCCCCAACCTGTCTGTCAACCCTCCACTCCATCCTTCCACCACTTGTGAATAAGATTCTGAGGTACTGAAACTCCTCCACCTGAGGCAGGAGCTTCCCCCCGATCTGGAGACGGCACTCTACCCTTTTTTTTTCCTTTTAAAGGAAAGGGTAGAAGGGGAGAGAGGTTAGAGTAAATATTTTCATAATTTTAAAATATTTTTTGCAGTAAAACAATGACAAAAGTTTGAAGTTGTCATCATTTATAGACAAAGAAAAAACTGAGAAGAAACTGTGGAGTAATTTACTAGGTTATCATGCTCTTTATCACATGGGCCGCATTTGGCCCCCGGGCCGTATGTTTGAGACACCTGGTTTACAGTACACACTATGATGCTAACTGAAGCTGTAATAAAGCTGGCATAAGTGTTGACCTTATAAAGGCATGGGATAGTGTGATGTGGCAGATATTGTCCAGAGTACAGGTGGCTGCATGAAACACACTGCTTTAAAACACTGGGGAGAGAAAAGATGAAAAGGTGACTGAGCCTTGTTGCCAGGAGATCGACTCTGAGCGCCAACCAAAGTGAACAGAACGCTGTCAGTTTGGGCTCCCAGTCCAAACTAAGCAGGTGGTTAAAAGCTTTGGCTTTGTTTGCTGGTCACATTCCCACATTCCCTGGGGTGGAGAGTAAAATTCACCCACAGAGGAGATGACGGAGCAGTGGTTTATGAGGAAGCATGTGGGCTGGAAACCCATGTGTCCAGTACTCTGGTTTGATCACGCATGTATGTACAGAGGTTTGGCGTCAGCCTTTGTCCCAACAAATGTGCAGGAGTTAGTTTTTTGTTGCTGTTGTTGTTTTCTCCCACAAATAGTTGTTTTGCACCACATGGCCCTGGGTCGCCTCAGATCTGCTCATAGATGGCAGAGTTTCCCCCAGTACATTATAGAAATGATGAAATGATGATTATTATGTGTTATTGTAATACACTTAATAACAATACTTGTACCACCTACAGAGTTTAACTAAAGGGCAAACTGTAAGAAAAGCTCATGCAATGGTCACATTTAAAAGTAACAGATTAACATTAAATGGTAAATGTTCTGCACTTCTATAGTTCTTTTCCACCTTTATGGTGTTCAAAACACTTTACATTAGCCTCACATTGACCCATTCACACACTCATACACCAGTAGGTTTCTAAGGTTCTGTCAGTCCTCCCTTAACCCTCAAACTCAACCTTCAGGCTCAACCCTCCACCAGTAGCCCTCGAAACTAAGTGTTAAGGGCTATTTGTAGAAATGGGACACCCCTGAAATGTTGGCCCTGAAAGTAATCAGGGCCCGCGTTGTCTTTTTAGTCCCTGAAATGACACACAATTTTATTATTTTTTTTTAAATATTTGCACTGTTAACCCTGCCTGTTTAATCATCAGACACAAACACAGCTATCATCCACTGGTCCATCAGGTCCACACTTTTGGAATTGTTGTGGACTATCTGTAAGTTATTCCTTCAGTTAGAGCTATCAAACAAATAATCTGTTTAAATAACACAACCATATTCAGCTGTCACCGCATACCGCGGCTCAATGAAAGGTAAACACCAGCTATAACCATCGTTAGCTAACTGCGGTTACAGGAGATGACATTAGACTGGTTGTTTTATACCATTATCGACACAAGCATGTTATATAGGCTGTTATCTTGATAAAACAACTACATTACCACTGCGAAAAATGTAACGTTACCTAACTTAAATGATAGTTACCTTGTCCGCAACAGCTGCTATTGACAAAAGATTGTAAAATAAAAAATACATGCCTCATGGTTGCTTTGATTTGAATTATTTATTTCGAACATGTGCAAAGTGCAACAATAATCCATACAACAATAATAATAACAATGACATGTCCGAAAAGGAGTAGGATGAAGCATAAGCTTATTTAATTCTACCCCTTCTTCACTTCCCCAATAACCTGAATTCATCTTATAGCAATATAGTGCATAGTACAAAAATGATAATAATAAAAATAATAACAATAATAACAATACCAATAATATATAACTGAAGTACTAAACATATACATATATACAAAACACAAAAAAAACAATAAAAAACAAATGAGCAGAGAGGAAAGTAGGTAACAAATAGAGTTTTTTTTCCCTGTTTGCTTGTTTTCCTCTCTTCCTCCCTTCCTTCTTCCTCTTTTCTCTTTCTTTTTTCTACCCTTTTTTTCTTTCCTTTTTCTAATTTGTCTGCATTATGTTCTTATTTATTTATTTATTTCTATTCATTCACTTATTTTATTCATTTATTTATTTATTTATTTATTTTTATATATCTTTTAACCCCACAGAGGGGGAGTCAACAGTGCTTCAGATCAGTGCATATTCCAGTCTTGCAGACATATACTAGACTATTTAGTGCATGTGTGTGACCATCATCGGTCCTCCCCGAAAGCTGAGCAGACATCCCCCATTAGAACTCTCCCTTACAAGCCAGTGAGGGCAGTGCTGCACCTCAGTGATGTGCAGAGGAAAGAAAGACAGGACAGGACGAACGGGGACAGAGACCAACAGGCGGTGCTATTGTAATTAAAGACTGTAAGGTGATGTGTTATTCCCAACCACCAACTGTCCATCAATAAAAACAAATAAATAAGTAGATCGCAAAAAGAGGAGAAAACCAAACCAGCACAAAAGGAGAGAGGAAAAAAAAAAAGATTCAACAAACAAACAATTAAACAATCCGCACCGAGCACCACAACCATGGATGTCCTGATAGTACAAAATAGAATGCAATGTAATAGAATAGGCAGAAGAGAAGAAAAGGAGTTTAGGGTAGAGATTGTGGAGAGATTCTCAGCATTCCCATCATTTGCTGAAATGGGACTCTGTAGTAGCTGGCGAGACCCAATCAAACATGCAAGTGTGATTGTCCAGAACAGCAATCACGACAAGGCAGGGCCAAGCCAACAGGGCAACCCCAACCCCGGGCCGTAGGAGCCACAGGACGCCACTCCCAGAGAGCAACCAAGGGCCAGGGGCCACTGTGAACAACAAAGGCAGCTACAGACCCCCCCAGCGCACCAAGACCGACCCAGGTGGCACGACGACCCACCCGCAACAATGAGGAACATAATCCATAAAATGGACTTAAACTAAGGTAATACAATGATTTTCGTAATTTGTATATATATATATATATATATATATATATATATATATATATATATATATATATATATGTATGACTGGATAGCTTAGTGGTCTACACCACTGACTTTGGTGCGGAAGGTTGCCGGTTCCAGGTGTGCCCTTTACGCTATACATGCCTATACCTCACGATGAGCGATACAATAAATAGAGTCATACCGGCTCGGACGGCGCCCGGGACAACTAGGCCCGCGTTAGGGGTTGAGGAACCAGGACACCCTGATGTTAAATTGGCTACTGGAACAAGACATTCATGGAGCAGGGCAGAGAACATGGTACTGATGGAGGCGTTGTACCTCATCCACGGTACAAAGATGCTACGGCAAGGGGGAGCCAGAACGACAGGTCAGCTTGGGGGTGGTTTCATTTTCAGTACTGCTATACTGAAATGTATGCAGATAAAATGACATGACGACCATAAAGAAGCACAGGGCAGTTTCATGTGCAAAACAGAACTGGCAGAGAAAACACAAAGATCTCCTCATCAAAGCAGAAGGACAGGAAGGAAGAACTCACGAGGGATGAGAGCGTGACGGAAGAAACAAAATTAAAATCCTGCACACAATCGTCATGTGTCTGATGGAATATTTCCAAAAATTTCATCCACAATGCACAAGTGGAAGGAAATTCTGCAGAATAATCACCCACACACACTAGTAAAATAGAAATGATGTGGCCCTATAAATACATTGGCTAGTTTTTTTTTTTCCGAAAGTCCTCATAAAGCAGTGAAACAGGTGCAAAGTGAAACATGTATTTTTTTTCAAAGGTTTATGTTTTTTTTTTATGTATTTATTTTAATTTAATTTTCTAATTTTTGTTTATTTTATTTTACTTTCATAAAAAGAAGATGTTTTTACACTCACTACCCAATGGCTACTTGATTCCAGACTTGGTCCTCATGAGACATAGAAACGAGTATGTGTGTTTAGTTTAGTCATTTTATTTCAAATATGTCAAACACAACAACATTTTATCTTTCAAAAGCCAATAATTGATAAAATAATGAGACAAAGACAATATAGCATAAATAAAAAATAAGAAAGCAAGTAACGTATTCAAAAGGGAGTGGGAAGAAGTAAAAAAAAAAATTATTATCTCCCACCCTTATTGTACAGTGTGTGTGCGTGTGTGTGTGCGTGTGTGTGTGTGTTTGACCACTAGTACATCTAACCCTTGTCGGTGCCTCACTCTCCCTCAGACCCTGGTCTTCTCTGGACTCTGGTAACAGTTTTTGGTTTCTGTTTGGCCTACCTCTCTTTAACGTTTTACCTGGTCTTTTAATGAATCACACACTGATTATATGAATGTAGAAAAACACAGATTGACATAATAGGTCTGATTTAAACACCAAAAAAAAAAATCTG
>CM035798.1:8228882-8396382 GCA_020466265.1 Siphamia tubifer | reverse complement strand
CCCAAGTGTTTGGTACGAGGTAAAAGCTTATATTGAATGTTCTGTCCAATGGTGTAAGCCAAATGATTATAATACGTCACACTTCTGTCCTATTATTATAATATATAAAACTTCTGTGACATGTCCATCAGAGTGTCCTTTAACATCTGTCAACAATTTGTGTCAATCGGATACAAATTATTATGCGTTGCTAAGGACTTCCTACCCCAAAACAGTCCAAAACTTTAACGGACAATATCTAAAAATATGCAAATTGTAAAATATGTCCAAATGTGGATATTAAAATGACCATAACTTTGGTTCTACTTGTGATAGAAACATCATTTTTTCACCATCTTAAACCTTAGTTTCCACTCTACCAAGATACACACATAACTCTGTTTGGATTTACACACACTTATGCCTGGTTTACTGGTGGTGGGTCACATATGTGTTTTCACAACAACATGACAGGAAAGGTCAGGTCAAATGTGTGAGGGGGCGGGGTTTGTTGTGCCGGGCAACACATTTTGGTGACTGTGACCTTTGACCTTTTTGTTCCTTTGCCCCCACCCCCCCTTTCCATTTTATAAACTTTATCTTTTTTCCCCCTTCATTTCAGTTTTTTCCTCAGGTTTTCTCTCATAGTTCTTTTTTATTTTATCCCCAGTTTGCTTATTTTTCCTATTTTTTTCCTTCATTTTTCTCTCCTTTTTTTTTTCCATTTTCTCTTCTTTTTTTCCTTTGGTGAATAACATCAGGAACAAAGATAGCCTATCAAGCCAAAACAACAGACTGACACTGATACAAGTTAATAAAATGTAAATATAGAACTAATATCTATCATTAATCCTTAACAACCAGTGTGTGCTGCAAACGCTGGAGGAGTGGATGTCATATCATTCTGCTGCAGTTCATTAGAACCCAAACAAAATGACCTGTGACTCTTTCATCAGCCTTTAACACCACAGGGTCTTTATTTAAAAAAACGAACTGAGGAAACGAAGTGAAAGAGGTGAGGAAAAAAGAAAGAATGAAAGAAAGAAAATATAGAAAGAACAGATGAATATAGAATAGTGTTTGCAGACAAACAGCCAGAGTTGTTGTTTTTTTCTACAAGAATCCTTTTTATGATCTGAGTTTCATCATGATGATGAAGGCAAATATAAGTCTGTGGTTAAAGTGAGGCTACTGAAGGAGGCATGGAAATAATGATCATCATCATTATCATCATCATCATCATCATCATGGCTGTGTGCTTCCACTGTTTCAACTCAGATTAAATAGTTGATCATTGTCTTTGGACAAACAGGCTGTGGACGTTCAGGACACACCACACTATTATTATTAGTATTATTATTAATTATTATTATTCATTCATTCATCATCTGAACCCGCTTTATCCTCACTAGGGTCACGGGGGTCACTGGGGGCCTAATCCAGCTACAATGGGTGAAGGCGGGGTACACCCTGTATGAGACGCCAGTTCATCGCAGGGCTGAACATATATAGACAAACAATCACTCTCACATTCACACCTATGGACAATTTTAGATTAACCAATTAACCTATCAGTGCATGTGTTTGGATGGTGGGAGGAAACCGGAGTGCCCGGTGAAAACCCACGCGGACACGGGGAGGACATGCAAACTCCACACAGAAAGGTCTGGTACGGGATTCGAACCAGGGTCCTTCTTGCTGTGAGGCACGAGTGCTAACCACTGCACCACCGTGCTAACCACTGCACCACCGTGCTAACCACTGCACCACCGTGCTAACCGCTGCACCACCGTGCTAACCACTGCACCACCGTGCTAACCACTGCACCACCGTGCTAACCACTGCACCACCGTGCTAACCACTGCACCACCGTGCCGCCCTTATTATTATTATTATTATTATTATTATTATTATTATTATTATTATTATCAGTGGCGGCCGCTGAACTTTTATCTTAGGTGGACGCACTGTAATTGGCAATAATTGGTTAAATGTATCTTATCAAGGCGGCGTTATGGGGCTCTGAAAAATATAAGTTAAAAAAACAGATCCAGATAGTGGAAAGATTCGAAGATGCTGTTTACGCAGCTCCTCTCCATTTCTGTGACGTTACCACTTCATTCAGTATAAAAGCACATGCGCCAAACTCAAAACAACAACAATGGTAAAGTGTGCACCGTCATGTGCTTCCTATCACTATTGTACCAGAATATCATTCGTATTCATTAATACCGCATAAAACACACACTTGTAGAGATCACAATTCATTAATTTATTTTGGATTTAGCCCAGAGGACCCGAAAGACAACAAAATCTGTTCCACTATGGAGTTGGTATTATTGTCACCCACCCGAATGTGGTGCAGACTTGGAGGATAATATGACGACGTGGTGTAACGTAACGTACGGCAAGATTTGTGCGTATTTCATGGATTCCATTGCAATAGACAGGAAAGCTATGGACAATCTGACAGCCTCTGAGGCGTATCAGTATCTGCATATAAAGCACTAATATATAATAATGAATTGTACTTTCTCTCTCTCTCTCTCTCTCTCTCTCTCTCTCTCTCTCTCACACACACACACACACACACACACACACACAGAGGTAGGGCTGCCAACTCCGTGAGGGGAAAATACGCTATGGCAAATCCCATCAGATTCACAGACTCTGATTTTTTTTAATCAAATGGCAAAATAAGCATTTCGTCTCGTTTACAGCTCAGCTCAATACCGGACGTAAGTTTGTTTTTAATATGGGACGATTCCGTATTTAAGTGACCCTTTGACAACCCTACACACAGAGCACTGTAGGCGATCTGTCAATCCAACGTACACATACAGCTCTACTGTCTATGAACATTAGCTTATATGCTAATCAGCTGTTTTAGCAAAACACCGGTGGCAACGTTAGTGTATGACAACTTCACAATTAACAGTATTGACAGTTTCATAGCTAAAGCTTTCATTTCATAGCTAAAGTGACTTAACTTTACCATCAGATTGAAGGGGTGGCTGCCTTAACAGTGAATGACGGCTCACTTGACCGCAGTCTCTTTGTGACAGGTTTGTGGTTAAAACACTCTCTATCTAACCACTCGTTTAGCTGTTTTCATGAGCTTCTACATCTAACGATAGCACACATAGTTCCCGAACCACTTTTCCGCTTGTCGTTGTCCATAAATTTTCTCACTAAATCACTCGATGTTAACATGTAAAGTCAACCGGAGGCTGCCAGACAGGAAATGAACAGCATAATCAGGAAGTAAAGCAGAAACAGGCCGTAAGTTCATGGTTCTTTACACATCTTTGAGCATGATGACGTTCCATATTTTCCAGCCAATAAACAACAGCCAGGCTGCCAGACTCAGGTCCATGCGCCCCTGTGGCCTCCTATCAAATGCATTATGTCATGTGTAGACTCCTGGTAGAGTGACTCTGTGTTAAGTTAATGGAGAGAAGGGTTCGACGTAACAAATTAACGTCAGCAAAGCGTAACTGGTTTTGTGAGTATGAAAGATATCGTTGCAAAGGATTAAATGACAAATCTCAGAACTATGTTAAATTAATACTTTAATAAATATATCAAAGATGTTAGCCTGTTAATGTAAATGTTTTGAGATCAAATTATGTTTTGTTTTTTTACACGTTTGCCATGGGGCGGCGCCCCTGCGCCCAAGTGGACCAGCCGCCACTGATTATTATTATTATTATTATTATTACAACATGTCTTTACTGCTCACATCACACACACTGAACAGTGTCTGGAAGTAACTGAGTACAAGTACTAACCTTAACTACACTTTTTAGGTATCTGTACTTGACTGGAGTATTTATTTTTCTAGAAACGTTTTACTTCTACTCCCTACATTTTTGCATAAATATCTGTAGTTTATACTCATTACATTTATATAAATACCTTTACTTTAATTATTTATTTGGAATAAAATAATTCAGAATTAAAGTCATTTTCTTTATGACTTTAATTATGTGTTAAATGTGTTGTGTGTTAAAAGTCATAAAGACTTTTAACACACAAATGTTAATGTTCTAGTTCAGGGGTCTGCAACCCTGGTCCTAGAGAGCCGCTATCCTGCATGTTTTAGATGTTTCCCTCTTCCAACACACCTGATTCAGATGATCAGCCTATCATCAAGACTGATAATGTGTGTCAGGTGTGCTGGAAGAGGGAAACCTCTAAAACATGCAGGATAGCGGCTCTCTAGGACCAGGGTTGCAGACCCCTGTTCTAGTTAATTGTTCTTTCAGAGTTGGAGGTGCAGAGGGTTCTGATTGGACAGAATGTCTGGATGTCTACTGGAAGAAAATGAAGACGTCCACTTCCTGTTTTGTGTTGGTTTGAACTACCAACATGTTAGAGCACTTACTACATGTGATGTTTGACTTTATTTTTGTCATAATAGACCTTTCTCATAACTTCCATATTTCGTACCAGAAATATTCAATCCTAGTGTAACCCTATTTCTGCATTTTTTAAGGACAGTAAAACAAAGGTTGAGTAGCTATGGTAACTGCAAGGTGGCACAGTTACATGTGTCAGAGTGTGGAAACACGACCAATCAAAGCCAAACAATAATAAGTGCAGCTGTGTCTTCCTGCCATGGTTTAATGGTTTTAAAAGTTATGGTGAACACACATAACTCATTTTGGACTTAAAGGACTCATTCTATGGTTATTTATTAATATTAACTTTATTAAAGGACTCATTCTATGGTTATTTATTAATATTAACTTTATTAAAGGACTCATTCTATGCTTATTTATTAATATTAACTTTATTAAAGGACTCATTCTATGCTTATTTATTAATATTGTTGTTCTTCATTGTTATTGAATTCATTGTGTGTTGGTTCTTTTTATAAAAACGTTCAGATTGTTTTGTTTCCAGTTGTTTTTTCACGGTAGAAAAATGACTGGAGGTGGAACAACAGAGTTTACTTCTACTTCCTCATACATGTCCATGACGCGCTGATGAGGCGTCTGTGATTGGCTCAGAATGTGTGAAGGAACACTCCCCCCTCCCCTCTGGCTCTGTGTGTGTTTACCATCCCAGAGTAACATCCAGCTAGGTTTGGCGGTTTGGTTCGCTTGTTTTGAAAACAGGGAGTAAAAAAACAAGGCTTTATTTCCACAGCGAGCACATGAACCAGTTGATCTGTGCAGCAGCTACTGTGGCGCCATCTTCTTCTGTAGATGCTAATGCTACTTCAGATTGCCATGGGGGAGGGGCTTAACCCCACGTGGGTGAGGCCAATATCCCAGTGACATGTAGTGGACAGACTTTTTCTGAGTGTCCGGTTTCTCTGTTGCTTCCTCTGAATGATGGTAAATTCACCAGTGGAGGGGACACACCACGCAGCAAACACAGCATGTGTTGGTAACTCTGGGTGACCCATCAGATTCCAAAAGGAGAAAAGTGGAAAGTGGTTTTCAGAGGAATGACACCTTTAAAATGTAGTTTGGACCTTTAGCCTTTACACACCAGAACACTGTCGGCAGTAAACAACAGTAGCACTGGAAGGAAAGAGTAGAAATAGTGATAGAGGTTCAACTGCAGCCAGTGAATAGCTTGGTCTATTATTAGTATCAGTGTATTATCCTAGTATCAGTACTTAACTATTACTATCAGTAAATGGTAAATGTTCTGCACTTATATAGTTCTTTTCCACCTTCATGGTTCAAAGCGCTTTACATTAGCCTCACATTCACCCATTCACACACACACTCATACACCGGTAGGTTTCTAAGGTCAAAGGTCAGTCCTACTGGGGGCCTAAGTCAGGGTTCAGTGTCTTGCCCAAGGACACTTCGACATGTGGACAGCCAGAGCTGGGATGCGAACCGCCAACCTCTTGGTCATTGGGCAACCCACTCGACCAACTGAACCACAGCCACCGTCAGTAACTATTCAAAAGTTGACTTAATAGAATATTCTGTTAATTCCAGATTTATTTATTTTTTATTGGATCCAAAACCACATGAAGAAAAGTTAGAAACATCCACAACAATAAATGTAACCAGGCTTTAAGATAATTTAAAATAAAAAATGAACCAATGAATATAAGTTCTACCTTAAACAGCGTAAAAGTGTGTTTGTTTACACAGCTGCTATGACCACATCATTTATCCACTAACATTCATTTAAACTAATATTAAATTACCTCAAAAAGTTAAACAAACAACATTTATATTTACAAAATATATCTGTAATTTCAAAGTGTCCTAATGTCTAATATGTCTAATTACAGCCAAGACATAAACCACTTTAGTTTTACTGTCACACCACCAAAGCACCTGCTGCTGAAAAATGGAATAATTTCAAATATAATGAGGAAAATATTTATTATGAAATGTGTTGGGACAGTTTATTAAAAAATTAATGAAAAACGTATTACATGTTGGACGTTTATTACAAAATGGACGGTTATTAAAACATGCAGTTCGACAGACCCACAGTGGAATATGTGCGTCCTGACAACCAGAGCAGAAGGATGTGCAGAACGACACGAATAATGTTATAGAAGAATTAAGTGTTTCCATGTTAGAGGAATTATTGAATACAGACTTTATTCTGAACTCACTTTAATTGTAAATTATTATTTTCTCCTGGAATTAGGTGGTTCATCTGAAAGAGGAATTAACCTTTATTCTGGATTAAACAGGAGTAAACATTCTCATGTAAAGAGGCCCAAACTATCTGTTCCAATTAAATGAAGCATAAATGAATGAATATATGTGAAGGAGACCAGGCACAAGCATGAACACCCAGTAATGGGATATGAACGGTGACAGTGGAACAGCAGTACATCTAAAAGGAAGAGGAATGGCAGCGTCTCACAGCTCACTGATCTGGAATCAGCCAGACAATCAATTCCAACAGTCAGTGTGAGGATGAAGGTGGAGCTGCAGCGACACTGAGCATCACACACATGATCTGCACTGACCAACAACTGTAATGAGCACTGTCCCTGGAGGGAAACACACAGCTGAACAAGTACTGCAGTACTGTACTGAACAACAAGTACTTCAGTACTGTACTGAAGTAGATGATGTACTTTACTTGAGGATTTATTTTTATGGCAATTTTTTACTTTCTACTCCCTACAAAGTTTTTTTGATAACTTCATACTCTTTACATGTATATGTATATACCGTAAATTCTGGACTATAAGCCGCTACTTTTTTCCCAAACTTTCAACCTTGCGGCTTATTCAGTGATGCGGCCAATTTATGTAATTTTTCTAACGGCCGCCAGAGGCGCTCGAGTAGAAAAGGTAAGATTTAGACCGGTGGAATATATGCGTCGAGGAAGACTGAATGAAAAAGGAGGGGCGGAACAAACGCGGGGTGATGGGTTTAAGTGGGACCGGTAAAGGTGACGGACAGGTGAAGAGGGGGTAAAAAGTTGCTTAAAGAAAAACCCGCGGCGGTGTGTGAGAGAAGACAGAGGCTCGACCAGACCCTGTGGATTATTTTTGCACGTTGGCACGGAGGAGTTTGACCTGAACTCTCTGCGAAAGATTAAAGTTATCGCTGACTCTGCCATAGATGAGGCGAGGCGGCGACCAGCCACCTGTTTGTGGACGCGGCGGACAATAGTGGATATATATTTTTCCCTCCCTTACCTTTGGAAATATACACTTTTTTTTCCTTGGATTACTTTCAACGGGACCCGGACTCTGCAGGTCTGCATCAAACCTTAAGTATCATTTTCCCTTCATTTTGCCGGCTGTGATTTTTGGACTGTGGACTTTAATGAAGGACATTTAGTTTCATTCGTGGGACTTGAAGTCGGGTTTGGGTTAATTTTGTGTTTGTGTTACATGTTTTAATGTGGGCACATGCGGCGTATATACAGGTGCGGCTTGTGTATGTACAAAATCGGTTTTCCTCTTAAAATGTGGTGGGTGTGGCTTATAATCAGGTGCGCTCTATAGTCCGGAAATTACGGTATCTGTACTTTATATACCAGGCCTGGACTGGCACAGGGGACAACCAGGGAGAGTTGGGTAGGAAAAGAAGGTCACTCGAGGAGGAGGGGATGAAATGTCAGAAATTAACTGACTTGTTTGTTAAACCTAGCAGCAGCCAGAGTGGCACTGCTGCTAGCTCTGCGGCCGCAACAGCATCACCCAGTGAGTTTATAACTACTTTTCACAGCAGACACCCCTAGGACACAACAAATATATATATATATATATATATATATATATATATATATATATATATATATATATATATATATATATATATAAAATGTTCCTCTCGCCCCACGTGGGCGGTGTCTCCTTCAGGCTCGGGTCCTCTACCAGAGGCCTGGGAGCCTGAGGGTTCTGCGCAGGATCTTAGCTGTTCCTAGCAATGCGCTCTTTTGTACAGAGATCTCTGATGTTGTTCCTGGTATCTGCTGGAGACATTCTCCCAGCTTGGGGGTCACTGCCCCTAGTGCCCCCATCACTACTGGTACCACTGTTGCCTTCACACTCCACATTTTCTCTAACTCCTCTTTTAGCCCTTGGTATTTCTCTTCTCTTCTCATGTTCTTTCTTTCTGATGTTGCTATCACTGGGGACTGCTACATCTATCACCACCACTGTCTTCTCATGTTTATCCACCACCACTATGTCAGGCTGATTGGCCATCACCATCTTATCAGTCTGGATCTGGAATTCCCCACAGGATCTTGGCCTGTTTGTTCTCTGTCACCTTTGGGGGGTTCTCCCATCTTGACCCTGGGACCTCCAGTCCATACTCTTTACAGATGTTCCTGTACAGTATGCCCACTACCTGGTTATGCCTCTCCATGTATGCCTTGCATGCCAGCATCTTACACCCTGCTGTGATGTGCTGGACTGTTTCAGGGGCTTCTCTACACCCTGCTAACAATGATTCCATGAATATAGACACTATTGATCACCTTCAGTAACTCCTTTCCAACACAGGAACAAAAGTTGATAGAATTAGAGCAAAGGACAAAGTCCAGATAACACCAGGCGGACACTGCATTTGGCACAGTTTGGCACACTGTTGTGCCAAACTGTTCCAAATACATTATTTTAATTTTCCAGTAAAATCTGTCTGGAAAATACAACTCATATCCATTACAGAAGTCTATTACTGTCTACTGGAGCTTTTAGAAATGAAATTTACCCTGTGTTTCATCAACTTCTATCTTTGTGCACAAATAAAATCATATAAACATGGAGTATTTTGTCTCCAAATGGAGTACTTTTATTGAGAACTTACTCCAAACAATATAATAATATATCAATAATAATAATAATAATAATAATAATAATAATAATAATAATAATAATAATAATAATAATAATAATAATACACTTTAGTAAAAATCAAATATAAAGTTGAACAAATGTGCAAAAATATATGATAAATTCAATTAGAATAAATATAAATATCAAAATTAGTGCAAATTTACTAAACAAAATAACTAATACAAACATTCAAAACACAAACAATTGCAATAAAGTCCAAAAATGTCCATGTGTTATCATCAGGTGGGGGCTGGTTTATCATTAGGTTGGGGGGAACTGAACTGGTCCATGTGTTTCTGCAAAAAGCAGTTTTATTTGTGTCATCCTCCTACCTAGGAAAAATGAAGACAATCATGATTTGAGACTTTTTCCTTCTCATGAAATGATAGAATGTTATTTATTTTTGACAGAGAAAGTGAATAAATCCTTAAACAATCATTGATTAATTATAAACTTATCTACTTATGTGTAGAAATAACAATAAAATGAGAAATGAGACTGAAAAAATACTACTATAGTCAACAGTGTTTGCATGTGTATAGTATAAAATGTAGTATTATTGTTATTATTATTACTATTAGTTTGTAAAACAGATATCAGTAAGATACAACAACTTACTGGGTAGATGTTCATCCTGTTTTGAGTTCATATCCACAGTCAGATCTCAGTCAGATGTTGAACTGATCAGGTCTGTCTCTGTTGTTCACATGCTAGCACGGCTAACAGCTAACACTTCACAAAGCTTACCACAGTCAGTAACATTCAGGAAAATACACTGTCACTCACTAAAACTCTCTAAAATGACTTAGAACTAAGACTAAAGTTGGTAAATATAACTATAACCAGCATCTGCATCACTCCCCATACTCTGCCGTAGCGTGTCTGCCCCAGGCCGGTCCCGTGCATGCGCTCGACATGCGCAAAGATGCTAACCTTTCACCTTTTACGCATGCATTTCCTGTCCAGAGGGAAATGTAGTTCATAGAATGTGAGGTGTCAATGGATTCAGGAGAATCTCCTCTTTCAAACGCCTACAAAAATGGCTGCCTTATCACCCGCCAGAAAAAGATATAGATGAATTAATTTCGCGTATTGGCGATTAAAAACAACTTATATTTCACCACACACACATTAAAGATCATGTTTAAAGGTGACTTTTATCACTAAAATACACTTTATATGTACTTTTATGAACATTAGGGTCTTAACTTTGAGCAAAAGTTGAAACAAATTTCCATTGTCCAGATTTATTATATGTTAATAATTAATGAAAAAAAAAAAAAAAAAAAAAAATATATATATATATATATATATATATATATATATATATATACACACACACACACACATATGTGTGTGTAACTATAATACATTTTAATATTGATTCAGGGAGAGAATGAGAGAAAAGTACTGTACTGTGAGCTGTTGTCATGCATTAGTTTAATAGTGTGGTGTTGTGTCACAGCCAGTGTAATAGTATTATTTTTATTGCTGTCAGGAAATTACAAAAGGTATTTGGAGGGGGAAAAAACAAAAATGTTGCCTCTGTGGTGCTGGTAGTGGCCTGGAATCCTGATCCAGTCCGGTCCTGCTTTATACTCTTTACATTTATATAAATATATGTACTTTATACTCTTTACATTCTCAGAATAGACTTGTTACTTTTTCAAACAAAACAGATGTGACATTAATAGAAAATAAGGCACCTTAGACGGTAAAATCAGTGAAGAAAAAACAGGGGCTTTTTACATTATAATTGTGAATTTTATCCCATAATTATGCATTTCATGTCTCATATTTCTGACTTTGTATCTCAATTGTGCCATTTTATCTCATAATGATGACTTTTTTAATCTCAATTATAACTTTTTTTCCTCCATTGTATCATGACCCAATCACACATCTACACATTAATTAACTTTTAAAGGCTATATTTTTTTCCTACTTTTGAAATTTTTCAGGTTTAAAATACGTATTATTTAATCCATGGCAAAAAAAAATATTTTTTTAAAAAAAAAGTATATATATATATATATATATATATATATATATACATACACACACACAGTTTCACTTTATTACAATTGAGAAGTTGTACAATTTTACTTTTACTTCTGTAAAAGAGTTAAATCAGTACTTCTACTTTTACCAGAGTATTCTTTTCACATCAGTAGCTGTACTTCTACTGCAGTACAGAATGTGAGTACTTTAACCACCTGTGATGTAGAAGCGCAGACAGAGGAGTGTTCTGAAGTTCCCTTGGAGATTAATAAAGGAGTGTTTTCATCAGAGTTACTGAGGCTTTAACTTCACTGACAAGCCCAACGGCACACTGACAGGAAGAAACATTTCACTTTTTCTACACAAACAGCTGACAGAAACTACATCTGTGTCAGCCATAAAAACTGGTTTCAACATCTGCTGGTCAAACTGTGGAGGAAATCATTCTGACAAGTTCAACTCAAAAGATAGATTTTAAACGTGACACTACTAATGTCCAATTTATTATTAATCTGATCATTTTATGCTGATTGTGTTGATATATATGTATATATATATATATATATATATATATATATATATATATATATATATATATATATATATATATATATATATATATATATATAACTATACAACAATTTCAGACTAAGACAAGGCAGTCAGAGACAGCAGTGGCGTGATACGTTGTCATATGACGTCAAACATGACATGATGGAGCCATAGTTGTTGACCCATCTGATGTCTGAAGGTTAGGGTTAGAGGTCAAAGGTTAGGGCCATCTGGTCAGAACATGGGAGTGAAAAAAACCACCAGATTCTATCTTGTCTTGAGATATTTTCACTGATGTGTTTTAAATGTTGACCTTTAGTGTGACCTTGACCTTTGACCTCCAGTGCTCAAAACGTAATTGGTTCTTCCTTGACCTGTTATCTATGATTCCTGAAAGTTTCATCAAGACAGACAGACAGACAGACAGACCCAAGTGTGATACCTCCTTGGCAGAGGTAATAATGTAGGATACAACTTGTTTTTCTTTCAGCGGTGGCCATTTTGTATTTTATGGATACTGGCCACTGGGGGGGCGCTGCCAACTTGTATCCAGTGATTTTTGGAAACCTTAGACCCATAACGAACACCAGCACAAAAATCTGAAACTTGTCAATAATTTTCAGAATTAAATCAACTCAAATCTGACCTTTTTAGAACTTTATCATATAATACAAATATTTATTTTTTTTCTGGGTCCTAGGAATATTACAAAATTTACCAAATTCTTAGTTGTGTGTTTTATCACATACAATACAATGTATTAGAATATACTGAACATATTATTTAAAATAAAAAGGAAAAAATACAAAAGTACAAAAAGCAGTAAATATGAAAAGGACCAAAACAAAAAAAAAATTATTAAAATATTGTCCCGATATCAGTCGTGGTCTTTATATCAGTCTATCATTAGTGGTTCCAAAACTGTGGAAAACCTAATGAGTCGTCCATCCATCCCCCTTTAACATTACTGCATGATGAATAAATGAATGAATGAATGAATGAATGAATGAATTGATGAATAAATGAATGAATGAATGAAGGCTCAGATGGACTGTACTCAGATGTCTATAATACTCAGTAACCAATATGTTTGTTTGGGCAGATATTGATAGTGATTCCTTTTTTTTTTTTTCATTTTCTCATTACTTGGTTTATTTTTTCTTCCTTGTCTCTTCTTTTTCCTCTTATTCCTTCACCTGTCAGTAAATCATGGCAGGACAAAATAACCATCCACTCAGCCAACGCAGTAGACTGATACTGATGCAAGGTGGGAAAAAAATAAATATTGTTCCGATATCAGTGGTGGCCTTTATATTAGTCTATCATTAGTCATTAGTGGTTCCAAAGCTGTGGAAAACCTAATGAGTCCTCCATTCATCCCTCTCTCTTTTCAACTGTAAGATGAATGAGTGAATGGATGCTGAAGTTTTGTCTACGTTGTACTGGGATGTAAAAATGTGAAGACAAGAGGAACCAGTGGAATGTGAGCGGGATGCTAACATTACAATAGTTCTTAAAATAGTCCCAATTTCCTTTTGAATATAAACAATAAGCTGCTCATTATCCGCTGCTAGCTGTCTATTAGTTTGATATTCCACGCTTCCCTGACAGAAAAGTCTTTAAGGTTCCTCAAATCCACAGTCCCTGTGCAGCTGTCAAGTGACAAAAAAAAAACCAAAACACATTTGTAGATAAAAGCTGCCCATGTAACATTCATGTGCTGACATCCTTCCCATCTCTCAGTCCAACACTTGTACTCATTTGCATATGTTTCTATGGAAGACAGAAGTGAAGAAAGCTCTCCCTCTGTACGCTCCACACCAGGGCTGCTGCAGTGGAGGGAGGGGGGGGGGGGCTTTTATGGAGGCCATGTAAGTCTGGAACAACCACGTCCACCTCCACACTTTATTTGCGCTGTTTGGCTCATTTGCATGTCTTTAAACGCATCACATTCATCTTGGGTAGCGTTAAGCACAGGACACTTCCATACTGTCTTTGTAAAGAGGGTGCTTCTGTGAACTGGGTGCACACTGGAGGATGGCGTAAGTGTTGAAAACCAGTCTCCGTCGAAACGTCAGGAAACTCACATGTTTACAGTTTTTGATGATTGCTAATTAATTTTATTAGATAATTATTGTTGTATTTATTTTGTTTATGTATTTTTGCCTTTATAATATTTCTGTGCAATATCCTGTGTTTAGTGTTGTTTTTCCATATTTAGTTTTTTTTGCCTCTGCCATATTGGATATGAATTGGACGGGCATTTGGTTTTGGGAGTGGACTGTCCTTTTTTCCTGCCTCGCCTCCAGAGCTGTGATGTCAGTTCCAGGAGTGTTCACGCCAGGTCGTGCAGTTGACAGGAGTCTGCGCTGCAAGATGCAGATTGGCTGCACTTAGGCTTTTTTCTCAGCTATTGTTTCTTTTTGACCCAGTGAGTCTGGATGTCCTGTTTTCAGTTTATTTCTTTTGACAGGGTTTAGTCGCAGGTTGAATTCCTAGAGCAGGGGTATGTGGACAGCTTCTACGATCCTGTACAGGGTTTAGCCTGATCCACATACTGTCCTTTTGTTAATTTGACCAGCTCACCTGGGTCCTTCTTTACTTTGAAACTTTTGGGTTCCTTTTTGTGATTTGTTCTGGGCACAAGAAGGGGGTTAATTAAGTAAAATGATTTGCTTTAAAATAAAGAAGTTTAGCAAATTTGAACCCTTTTGTCTCCTGTGTTCTCTCTAAAATATCTTGCAACCTTCGGGTCCTAAGAACGTTGCGTGCACCTTTATGTCACATATGTTCACGTCACATATACTTTCATGTTACATTCATGCGCCAACAACAAACATGTGGGACAACTTCAAACCTACAGATTTTCCAGCTGCACTAGCACTAGCACTAGCAGCTCTAGTAAATGTACAGGAGATGTTTCAGCTATTGTACATATATCACACACATACTTTGCCGAACAGAGACGGGTGTCAAATTACATACATCGAAAATAGAAAAGGACATGTCAGCAGCCTATCAGTACCACGTTGCTGGCCTGGCATGACTATCCAATCGTATTTCATCTACACTTGCATCTTCGTATAAACAACGATTTCCTCCTGAATACGCTCATCTAAACATGGATGAAACTTTTGCCACTTTTGCATCTTCTGTTTTCATCGTCTCTGTATAAATGTAGCCTGAGTCTGGAACAACCACCTCCACACTTTGTTAGCGCTGTTTGGCTCATTTGCATGTCCTTAAATGCCTCACATTCATGTTGGGCAGTATTAAGCCCAGGACACTTACATACTGTCTTTGTAAAGCACTGTTGACGGAGAAGGTGTTTTCAGTGGAATGAGTGCAGCTGTGGTATTAAAATGTCTAAACTTCCACAAAAGAAAAATGCCACCTTGAAGATGAGCCTTTTTTAGAACGTGTTGTTTTCAGTGGAGGTGAAGGTTGGACGTGTTGTTCTTCCACAGAATGGAAAGTTGGTCCAATTCTGCTCCTGGTGCAACAACTACTTACATTTTACTACTGAGACATAATCCAGGGGATTCTTTTTTTCCCTTCTTTTTCCTTTGCAGGAGATGATATTGAGCCATTTCTGGCAAAACGTCAGCAGAGTAAAAATCCTTCAACATAACCTTTTTTATTTTCGGACAGTCTGGACCCGGATATAGTGTTGAGATGTTTTCCTCAAGCATTTTTATGATTGTTCTTAAAATTCCCTTCACACCTCAATAACTAGAGGTGAAAAAATTGTGGACCAGGAAAAAAGAAATAGAGCGATTTATGAAACTAGATCCCTTTGAGAGTTCGGACCTCAGTGAAGCAGCACCAGTCTACCAAGGTTTGGATCTGGATGTTCAGAACTTATTTGTAAACTAGTGTTCTGTGTTCACTAACCATTTATTTTATGGGTCATTAACAATCCCTTAGAGGGTTTAAAATAATTCAAACAAATCCTGGGTCCTGTTTTTCACATATGTCCATTTCAATATTCGACCACGTATGACGTCACTCTGACGTTATGTGATGTCGCACAACGACCAAATGTCACATGTTAGATCTAATGTTAAATATGAAGGACAAGATATTGTCTGATTTAACTAAATATGTCAATAACCTGCTTTAAGGTAAAGGTCAACATTTCCCAAATATACCATTGGTGCGACGTCATATGACGTCTTTACGTGACGTCATGGATCCTATGGGTGTTATCTCATCTGAGGTCAGAAGGTCAGACGAAGTGAAGAAAAAAAGCACCTGATACTATCTGGTCTGATCTGAGATATCACCACTGATGTGTTTGAAATGTTGACCTTCACTGTCACCTTGACCTTTGACCTTTATAACTCAAAATGTAATGGTTTTGTCCTGGACACATCAATCATCTCTGAAAGTTTCATCGAAATCCATTCATAAGTTTTTGAGTTATCTTGCTGACAAACACACGGTAAAACATAACCTTCCTCGCGGAGGTAATTAATGATGTAATTCCGCTACACAGTGGACATGTATTCATGTGCAGGCAGGGGCGGCCATGGCTCAGGAGGTAGAGTGGGCCGTTCATTAACCGAGGGGTTGGCAGTTGGAATCTCAATCTGTTCCTTGTGTCCTTGGGCAAAGACACTCCACCCTCCTTGCTTCCATTGTCACTAACACAGGTGTTTGAATGTTTGTTGGTGGTCACAGGTCGCTTGGTTGTCACGACTTTACAATGTTCTGTGAGGTAATGGGTGTGGCCAACACAGTAAGGCAAAACCTTTGGATACAACAATGCTAATGATGATGATAGTGATATAATAGTAATAATAATGATAATAATGATAATGATTTAACAATAATAATCTTAGTTAGCTTAGCCACGCTATCACTATTCATTCCATGTATGGGTCTAGTCATGCTTCATATTCAGGGGAGGCAGGGCTAAAAGGTTCTTTCAAATCCCTCTGTATGCAATAGAACGGTACTACAACCAATCAACGTAATCTTTAGGATGACGTAGTTGACGGAGGAGTCCTTAGAAAGTTAGGAATAACTAAACAAAATGGTGGGTTATGGAGCTGAAACTAGACTACTACGATAGAACATTAGATTTGCTGCCGTGAGGAGGGAGCTCGCGTGGCTAGGCTAGAAAACGGCATATTTTAATTTTAAAAAACGGTCAAATTATGAAATCTTTATCTTATCAAACCAACCTTTTGCAAAAACCTGAATAAATACCTGAACAAATATGAAGCAGCTGAAATATCTGAAGAGAAGTAAGTGTCATTTTAAAATATGCTGCAAAATGTCTAGTGTATTTGGAATTGAAATGTCAGTTGTTCTGCACAAAAAAGCTGTTTTACTTTTTACTTTATTACAATTGACAAGTTGTGCTTTGTATTAGACTCATTACTTTTTCTAACGAAACAGATGTGACAGTATGAAAAATAAATAAATTAAGAGGGAAAATCAGTGGAGGAGAGAAACTGGGTGTCATGACCTCTGCTCCTGTGACCTTTCCCCCAGTGCTCTCCATATTCACCTGGTCCTGCACCGTGCCGCTGCAAGTCATTGCTGCTCTGCAGTATTTAAGCAGTGAAGCTTGCAGCTGCCGGTGCGGGACCATTCAGTATTGTCATCTCCACAACCTGGACACGTTGCCATCTCCTCAGTCACCATAACCCAGACGTTCATCATCACCACGGACTCTGGTCAACCTATCCTGAGGTTTTGTGTTTGAGTCTGTCTTGTCTTTATGTTTGGTTTTTGTTATTAAATCTATTCTCCCTTCAGCACTGAGCATTTGAGTCCTCCTTCACCTCACCCCCCTCATGACAGAATGATCCATCAGGACTCCGCCAGTGTTGAAGGGACTTGTTTTTGTTAGTTTCCCCCAGTCTATTCTGTCTAGAGTCTGTCCAGTCTTGCATTCTGCCCCTGTCTGTGTGCAGTTCCGGTCTTGTATTCTGTTCCCTGCTAGCTATTTGTTGCCTGCTAGCTATTTGTTCCCTGGCTAGTGTTCCGTGTTATTGGCTAGTGTGCCCTGTTTCAGGCTTGTTTTGTCTGGTTTGTTTTTCAGTCTTTGGCTGTCTCTGGTTCTGTCTTTTCAGTCTAGCTTGTTTTCTGTCTGTTTTCGGCCCACTCCGTCGAGCGTCTCGGAGTCCTCTCCGTCGAGCATTTCGGAGTCCACTCCGAGCGTTTTCGGAGTCCTCTCCGTCGAGCGTTTTCGGAGTCCTCTCCGTCGAGCGTTTTCGGACTCCTCTCCGTCGAGTGTTTTCGGAGTCCTCTCCGTCGAGCGTTTTCGGACTCCTCTCCGTCGAGCGTTTTCGGAGTCCTCTCCGTCGAGCGTTTTCGGACTCCTCTCCGTCGAGCGTTTTCGGAGTCCTCTCCGTCAAGCGTTTTCGGAGTCCTCTCCATCGAGCGTTTTCGGAGTCCTCTCCATCAAGCATTTTCGGAGTCCTCTCCATCGAGCGTTTTCGGAGTCTTGTCCGTCTAGTGGGGTTCCGTCTGGTCTGTGCCTGACCCTTGCATTTCTCTCTTGTGTTTGAGTCTGTCTTGTCTTTATGTTTGGTTTTTGTTATTAAATCTGTTCTCCCTTCAGCACTGAGCATTTGAGTCCTCCTTCACCTCACCCCCCTCATGACACTGGGACTTTATATGTCATAGTTATATGACTATTATCCCAGAACTTAGACTTTTTATTTCAGAATTTTAACATTTTATCTCATAATTTTGACTCTTCTCATATTTATAACTTTTTAAAACAAATCTTTTTTTTTTCATCTTTCCAAAAATTCTTGTCCATTCCCACCTAACTGAATACTGTGACACATTATCTACGCAGTAACTCACATTTAAAGGCTTTATTTTTTGATACTTTAGAAACTCTTCAGACTTTTCCTGGTTAAATAAGTATTTCATCCATGGCAAACAAATGCAATTTTACTTTTGTCCTTCATTACAATTGAGAAGTTGTATTTTTTTTTTTTACTTTTAGAGGAAGTGAATCATTACTTGTACTGTTACCAGAGTATTTTTTTTTGTACTTTTGTAATGTGAGTACTTCTATCACATCTGGCAGAAACAGTACAGACTAGTTGTAATCTGTCTTTATCCCTGCTGTAGTTTGGAGCATACAGCTAGCATAATTACAGTAAAAGGAGGGGAGAAACGGTACCATCCATAATAAGGCCTCGATACTGGGCTGAGTGTGCTGTAGAGTCGAGGTGGTGGTGTCATTAAGTGTGAGAGCGTGATAAATGCACTCTGCTTGTCGGATTTGAGCTTCTCATTAGTCTGTGTTCAGGAGCAGACCTGGGGCCATTACTCTTACAGCTGCTTTGACAAGAGGCTGAATGCATCTGTGGGTAAGTGCAAGAGTTTAAGTGGACTTTTATTTGGATGCCTGTGTACATGCAGGCCTTTTACAGGATGTCTGGAGTCCACGTCTAGATCCCACAGATCACATAACATATGCTCATTATCAGCCATCTGTTAGTATGTGAAACTAGTCTTTTTAGTGAGTGTGACACATGTGAACAGATAACATGGCATTACTCATTTGGTTTGGTATTTCACTTCAGTTCAATTGATTTTGGATATAAAGCTATCACACTGAAAAAAAAAATACTGTCACACCTCTACTTATGAAAAATTACAAGTTACAAAAAAACGTACCTACATTTTCCGCCTCTGAATACGAAAGAAAATTATATTTTACGAAAGAAAACTGAAACCTGATACATAAAACAGTACATTACTATATGTAACTACGTAATGTACATAAATATGTCACATACGTACTGTGAACGTAGTATTTTCATTACCCTTTGACCCTCATTCACCACGGAGAGGCTGCTGTGTCTCCATGGTAACCAGGTAAACAGTAATTTCTCCACCTAGACCAGCACTTTTAGGATCAAAAGTTCAGACCAACGGTGCAGAAGAGTATATGACTGACAGACTATCATCAGCTCAAGAAAGATTATTAAAAACTTGGACTACACAAGCCCACAGACACGGACAGTTCTACAGAACCTGGGTCAGATCCAGCGTCCTAGGGTGGAGTCCCCCCCCCTCACAGAGGCTCTGCCTCTGGAGACATCAGAGGTGGAAGTAGAAGTGTGGCTGTCGCGGTGTCGCTAAGCTAAGTGCTAACCCGTTCCAACTGCTCCTTCCATCAGTCCTGCTCGCCAACGTACGCTCACTGGAAAAAAAAAAAACTAGACTACGTGAAGCTGGATTTAAACACCAAACAAGATCCACCAGACTGCTGCATCCTAATTCTCACCCAGACCTGGATCAACTGTTCTGTCCTGGACACCGACATTAGCTTGGATGTGCTAACAATATTCAGGTCCTCTCACAGGGAAAACCTGGGGGTGGTGTTTATATCTACACTAACAGCTGGTGTTACCACGTTGTTAGATAGAGAGTGTTTTAACCACAAACCTGCCACAACCTTTGTTGTAATTTTTTTGCAACGGACTCAGAATGACGGGCCTGGATGAAGGCATTAAATCTAGAGTCCACCAAGCAATTTATATGTGTTCTGATCACTTTGTGGACAAAAGACCAACCGAGGATAACCCGTTTATTTTATTTATAGTTATTTTTGGGATACTTACACAGCCGAAGAAGCGACTACTCACCGAGAGAAACACTATCTCACCGAAGCGACTTAAACTTCAATCTGATGGAAAGTTCAGCAACATTAGCTATGAAATGAAAGCTTTAGCGATGAAACCGTCAATACTGTTAATTGTGAAGTTGTCATACACGAACATTGTCACCGGTGTTTTGCTAAAACAGCTGATCAGCATATAAGCTAATGTTCATTGACAGTAGAGCTGTATGTGTACGTTGGATTGACAGATCGGCTACAGTGCTCCGTGTGGGGTTGTAAAACGTACCATATTTAAAAACAAACTGACGTCCGGTATTGAGCTGAACTTAAGCGAGACGAAACTCTTATTTTGCAATTGATTACATAAAAAAAATTTGAGGTCTGTAAATCTGATGGGATTCGCCATAGTGTCCCGTATTTCCCCTCACAGAATTGGCAGCCCTATCTGTGTGTGTGTGTGTGTGAGAGAGAGAGAGAGTACAATTTATTATTATATATTAGTCCTTTATATGCAGATACTGATACGCCTCGGAGGCTGTCAGATTGTCCATAGCTTTCCTGTCTATTTCAATGGAGTCCATGAAATAGGCACAAATGTTGCTGTATGTTACATTGGACAACATCATCATATTGTCCTCCAGGTCTGCACCACATTCGGGTGGGGGATAATAACGCCAACTCCAGACAAAGTACTAAAACTATGTTCCCAGGACATTATAGCTCACAAAAAGCTAGCAATTGAAGTCCGTTCACATCTTCCGGCGGAAATAACATATCTGGATGGGTTTGTGGCGTAAACGTGTCTATAACATGCCCAAGCCCAAACCCCCCCCAAAAAACACCACTTGCCAATTGAAAAATTAGAGTTTTGTCAAAATTGTTTTTCAGTTTTTTTTTTCGTTTTCCAATTTGAGGTGGTTATTGGCCAGTTTCGTCAATGGAAAAGTGACTAACGTGAGGAGACTCAGGTGATACATACATCGCTTAAAAAAGTTATATATATATATATATATATATATATATATATATATATACTGTATATAAAAGGAACATACATGACCTTCCTCGACAAAAACAAGCAGGAATAAAGTGTTGTGCTCCAGCAGGTTAGTTTGGTCGTTTGAATTCACAGCAAGGTTAAAAACACAGATTACACATCAGTAACATATGGCTTCGTAGCTGCACGAGCGACGCACATGATCTATGTGATTGAATATCTCCATTTTTCAAGGAACTCTGCTGCTGGTTTCCAAAACAACAATCAATCTTCCTTGAGTCATTTTCTGGCAAGATAGTAACATCATCTGGAAGACGAAGATACAGAAACACTGGAAAAAAATACATATTTTTTTCATTTCTAGTCCAAATATCTTATCACACGTAAAATTAGACAGAATCACCTCCAGAGGAACTTTTCTGTCAGATAGAAGAACTGATTTATAGACAATAGATCTGTTTATATGGGAGGTTTTATTCCTTTTTAATCCAGAATAAAGGTTCATTCCTCTTTCAGATGATCCATGTAAACACCTAATTACAGTTGAAATTGACAATTCCTAATTAAACTGAATTCTGAATGAACTCATTGGTTTAATTCTGAATTCCATATTTCCTCCGACATGTGAACAGCTAATTCCACTTTAATATTATTCCTGTTATTCTGCACATACTATGTTGCACATATTCCACTGTGGGCATTAGTTTGTTGATTCCTATGGTTGAATGGGTCGGACTGCTGCTTCGTAATTATGACAAAAATAAAGTCAAACGTCACATGTAGTACGGTAGATGCTACTGTGTAAAATCTGATTTTGATTGTAATCAAACTTTAGTGTTAAATACTTATTCTATTATGTTTTGTAAAAAACAATGTCATTACTAAACCAAATGTGTTTTTTTATTTAGAAAAGTGAAAACCTACAATACAATGGTCTTTTTAAATTGAGATTAAGTTACGTTTTTGTGAGGAAGGGGCGGGGCCTATTCAAAGTTCACTCTGACATGTCTGGTGGATCTGGTGTTTGCTGCATTGCATTGTGGGTGTTGGGTAACCATGAGTGAAGACTATAGGCACTATGATGGGTACTTCGTTGTTCCCTGTCAAAATAAAAGTGCACTTTATGATTCCATTTTACACTGAGAAAGTGTCTTATTTAGTATTCACTCATCTAACAGTATCAATGTTTGTTTTATGTCAGAATTTGTGGCATAATTGTGGTATCATAGAAACTTGACAAATTGAAATGTAGTCTTAATTTATTTTTTCTTATACACTGTATGAGAACACTGGATTTTATTTCAATGTAAAATGTTTAGCTGTTATTATTGAACTAAAGGGTTTGGTTTTAAATAACAAATTAATGTTTTAAGTTAATACAACATTTCTAGTTTTAACAAATTGTTAAAACTTGCACATTACTAATGCAATTGATTTCTCCACCTTTCATGTCAACTCGTCAACTAAAGTCAACTAGTTTGGGTTTACAGTGTAGATTGGATCAGCCAGACAGATGAGGGGCAGGACTAAGGTCTGGACGTTCTGCACAGCAGCAGGTTGCGTTGCTATGGCCCGAAATATGTCACTCAGACGCAGTGCAGTCAAAGAAAAGCTGAATAAGGGTGCATTTCATTGGAAATATGTTTTCGTGGCATGCTATCCAGGGAAGGAGAAATCAACTGAGGTAATCTGTTGTTTTATTTGTTTTTCAGTTTTCTGCTGTCGAATTTGCTACTTGAAAACAAACAGCACGTCAGTACCACGAGGATGGAAAATAGAAAAATCACAAAAATTACAAAAAATATTGTTAAGAATGTCATTGATGGATGATTTTTGAAACAATAACTGACGTTGGTCTAAACACCAAGAATATAATAATTTATTCTACAAACATAAAGGGCACAATAACCACATCTACAGTACAGTGGGATATCTACGGTTTACTGAAAAAATAATAAACGTAGACTTAAGAGTCGTTCTCAGTGATATGGATATATTTTGCGAGATCTTCTTTCACCAGTGCTGTCGTCTTTCAAACGTCCTGAGCCCCACCCACCATCCGGCTGATCCAAACTAGAATCTACTATGTCTGGTCTAACATGTTAATAATTGAAAGGAACACAAAACAGGAAGTGGACGCCATTGTTTTCTTCCAGTAGACATCCAGACATCAAGCGACTGTTCTGTCCAATCAGAACCCTCTGTACCTCCAGCTCTGAAAGACCAACTAACTAGAACAGAATACACCTGTTTCCATGGAAACATTTATTCGGAATTAACATGTCTATGCAAACATGAAGGATATAGCTTTAATTCCAAACTATTTATTCAGGATATACTAAATTGGAATAAAAAAAAAAAAAACATCATGTAAATGCAACTAATAGATGTGGAAAATTGGCTGCCTACGCCACAACCTGGACCTGGGTAAAGTGGAAGACAACGAGAGACGAGGGTGTTAAAGGGACGAAAAAAAGAAGAAGAGAAAGAAGAAGTAGAAAGTACTTCATTGGTCACCGATCTTTTGTTTTTAATGTCATTAGGGTAACCAGTAAGGAGCGGTGGGCAGCCATGGGCGGTGCCCAGGGACCCATCTCCAGATTCAGGCTAATGGTCAGAATCAACTGGCTGGAGGATTTGACCCCAACAAACATGTTTGTTAGGTTAGTACCCGTAGGAAACCCATCCAGGCCCTGGGAGAGAAACGTACAAACTCAACAACAAAGACCTGCATGGTCCAGGAATCGAACCCGGGACACTAACCGCTCAGCCACCGTGCCGCCTAGAAGAAGAAGAAGAAGTAGAAAAGGGAGTTATCTAAAACGATGAGGACACTGAACCACGAGGACCAAATTTGAGGAGCTATGTGTTTCAGGGAGAGGATAACCATGATGACATCAGTATAATTCAGATCAGTAACATTTCATAAATCAATCCCAGTAATGTAGTAAACATGTGATAACTACCAAACATCATCACTCTGCTGATCTGATCTGATCTAATCTACGACTTCCTGTGGTCATACTGAGGAGCCACTGGACTCCACCGACCTGCACTCACTGCAGCCTTCCTCTGGTGTTCACTTCCTGTTTCCATCTCCTATGTTTTGACCCACATCTTAATTCAGCTTAAAAATTAACTAAAGAACTAAAGACAATAACACTGGTCTACAAGTTAAATACTTCCAGAATAAATCTCATGGAATGTTACCAAATGGTTGTTAATCATAAAGAAACTTTTGACTTTTCATTTTACTGAATATCTTGGTCAGTTTTGTTCATCTTATTTATTGTTTTGGTCAGTTTTGTTAATTTTACTCAATATTTTTAGTTAATATTACTCTATATTTTTAGTTAGTTTTAGTCAATATTTTGGTCATTTTTGTTAATTGTATTCAAGATTTTGTTCATTTTTGCTCAAGTTTTTTTTTTTTTCTTATTCTACACATATGCTGCTTTGGTCATTTTGTGGATTAATTTGGTAAATTTTGTTAATTTTCTTGATTATTTTGTTCATTTCTTGTTTAATTTCCAAACGATTATAAAATCATAAAACATACATAAAAATATTAATGTTAGTTATGATTGAATTATTGAGTTGAATGGACGACTACAAATGAAATGTGGTTCAACCCCCACAAATAGTACAGTTAGTTCAATTCTAAATTATTTAAAATTTATGGTACAATATGATTCGTTAACCCTTACCCTTGTGTTATTTTTTTCATGAATTTCCTCCAGACTATAAACATTTATTCAGAATTAACATGTCCATGTAAAGTAAATAGTGATGTACCCCCTGACAAATACATTGATATTGAACAATTTTGAAAACACAGTGCCTGTACTTCGCTCTGGTTTTTCCTTCTCTTTCACTTGTTTATTTATACTTTCAGTAGCATTGCTGCTGTGAATTAGCCACGTCTCCATAGTTACAGTGTTACCTCCATGACAAGTCGCTGATAAGTGCACTGGGTCAGTGGGTCAAATGAGTGGGGGGGGGGGGTGATACAGAATATAACATTCAGTACATGAAGACACATTTATACTTTATCGAACTCATTAACAAAGTAATTTTTCCCAAGACTTATTAGGATGAACCTACTTATTTTTTTTTAAATAAGTTTGAAAAGCTTCACGTACCCCCTGCAGTACCTCCACGTACCCTCAAGGGTAAGTGTACGCCCATTTGAGAAGCTGTAATAGTTTAGTCCCTGAGTGTCTTGTTTTATTAGTCTTCTTGTCAGTTCTGTCGTTGTTAGTGTCTAGGCTTTTATTTTGTCATGTTGGTTCATGTTCACTCTGTCCTGTTTTACTTCCTGTTACCGGGTGTTTTTACCCGCCCCTCTAATCTGTATGATTGAACCCACCTGTTCCTTCCCCTATTTAAGTGTTGTGTGAATGTTTGTCAGACACCAGATTGTTTGCCTCCATGCATCAGTTAAGCGTTTTGGGATTCCTCGTGTATGATCTGGTTCTGAATATTTGGTTCTCTGTCTTTGCAGAGACAGAGAACCAAACCTCTTGTCTGTCCTTGTCTCTGCCTCTTGTCTGTCTTTGTCTCTTCCTCTTCTCTGTCTTTGTCTCTGCCACCTGTCTGTCTTTGTCTCTGCCTCTTGTCTGTCTTTGTGTCTGCCTAATGTCTGTCTTTATCTCTGCCTCATGTCTGTCTTTGTCTCTGTCACCTGTCTGTCTTTGTCTCTGCCACCTGTCTGTCTTTGTCTCTATCTCATGTCTGTCTTTGTCTCTGCCTCATGTATGTCTTTGTCTCTGCCACCTGTCTGTCTTTATCTCTGCCTCTTGTCTGTCTTTGTCTCTGCCTCGCGTCTGTCTTTGTCTCTGCCTCTTGTCTGTCTTTGTCTCTGCCACCTGTCTGTCTTTGTCTCTGCCTCTTGTCTGTCCTTGTCTCCGCCACCTGTCTGTCTTTATCTCTGCCACCTGTCTGTCTTTGTCTCTGCCTCTTGTCTGTCTTTTTCTCTGCCTCGTGTCTGTCTTTTTCTCTGCCTCGTGTCTGTCTTTGTCTCTGCCACCTGTCTGTCTTTGTCTCTGCCACCTGTCTGTCTTTATCTCTGCCTCTTGTCTGTCTTTGTCTCTGCCTCGCGTCTGTCTTTGTCTCTGCCTCTTGTCTGTCTTTGTCTCTGCCACCTGTCTGTCTTTGTCTCTGCCTCTTGTCTGTCCTTGTCTCCGCCACCTGTCTGTCTTTATCTCTGCCACCTGTCTGTCTTTGTCTCTGCCTCTTGTCTGTCTTTTTCTCTGCCTCTTGTCTGTCTTTTTCTCTGCCTCGTGTCTGTCTTTTTCTCTGCCACCTGTCTGTCTTTGTCTCTGCCACCTGTCTGTCTTTGTCTCTATCTCATGTCTGTCTTTGTCTCATGTATGTCTTTGTCTCTGCCACCTGTCTGTCTTTATCTCTGCCTCTTGTCTGTCTTTGTCTCTGCCTCGCGTCTGTCTTCGTCTCTGCCTCACGTCTGTCTTTGTCTCTGCCTCTTGTCTGTCTTTGTCTCTGCCACCTGTCTGTCTTTGTCTCTGCCTCTTGTCTGTCCTTGTCTCCGCCACCTGTCTGTCTTTATCTCTGCCACATGTCTGTCTTTGTCTCTGCCTCTTGTCTGTCTTTGTCTCTGCCTCGTGTCTGTCTTTGTCTCTGCCTCTTGTCTGTCTTTGTCTCTGCCTCGTGTCTGTCTTTGTCTCTGCCACCTGTCTGTCTTTTTCTCTGCCTCGTGTCTGTCTTTGTCTCTGCCACCTGTCTGTCTTTGTCTCTGCCTCTTGTCTGTCTTTGTCTCTGCCACCTGTCTGTCTTTGTCTCTGCCGCATGTCTGTCTTTTTCTCTGCCTCGTGTCTGTCTTTTTCTCTGCCTCGTGTCTGTCTTTGTCTCTGCCACCTGTCTGTCTTTGTCTCTGCCACCTGTCTGTCTTTATCTCTGCCTCTTGTCTGTCTTTGTCTCTGCCTCGCGTCTGTCTTTGTCTCTGCCTCTTGTCTGTCTTTGTCTCTGCCACCTGTCTGTCTTTGTCTCTGCCTCTTGTCTGTCCTTGTCTCCGCCACCTGTCTGTCTTTATCTCTGCCACCTGTCTGTCTTTGTCTCTGCCTCTTGTCTGTCTTTTTCTCTGCCTCGTGTCTGTCTTTTTCTCTGCCTCGTGTCTTTCTTTGTCTCTGCCACCTGTCTGTCTTTGTCTCTGCCACCTGTCTGTCTTTGTCTCTATCTCATGTCTGTCTTTGTCTCATGTATGTCTTTGTCTCTGCCACCTGTCTGTCTTTATCTCTGCCTCTTGTCTGTCTTTGTCTCTGCCTCGCGTCTGTCTTTGTCTCTGCCTCACGTCTGTCTTTGTCTCTGCCTCTTGTCTGTCTTTGTCTCTGCCACCTGTCTGTCTTTGTCTCTGCCTCTTGTCTGTCTTTGTCTCTGCCTCGTGTCTGTCTTTGTCTCTGCCACCTGTCTGTCTTTGTCTCTGCCTCTTGTCTGTCTTTGTCTCTGCCACCTGTCTGTCTTTGTCTCTGCCGCATGTCTGTCTTTGTCTCTGCCACCTGTCTGTCTTTGTCTCTGCCACCTGTCTGTCTTTTTCTCTGCCTCGTGTCTGTCTTTGTCTCTGCCACCTGTCTGTCTTTGTCTCTGCCTCTTGTCTGTCTTTGTCTCTGCCACCTGTCTGTCTTTGTCTCTGCCGCATGTCTGTCTTTGTCTTTGCCACCTGGCTCGGACCCTCTTCTGGTATCTGGTTTCGCTCACCTGGTTTTGACCCAGTTCTGTCCCCTGACTTTTCTTGTGTCTTGTTCTCTGGTCACTATCATCGGCTAAACCCAGTTGATCGACTCGCAGCCAGGTACGTACTGCGTTTCACCTGTTGTGTGCACCAATAAACTGGTCTTTAATTCTACCTCTGTATTCTGAAAAGTGTTCCAGAACCACTACCATAGAGGGTTAAAATGCAGGTAGCCAGGACACATGTGTCTTCATCTGCAGCAGTGTGCTTTGGTATTTCCTGTCACATTCTCAAACTGCCCTTTCAGCTACAGTGGGGATCACACAGAGGCCGTCTCCAGCTCTGCCCCCCCACCCCCGCATCAGGAGCTGGAACAGTCGTCTGGACGTCTGGCCCAATCAATACCCAGAGACAAGCATCTGCCCTGGTCTCCTGTTACTGTAGCTGTTTTTCAGACAGCCATGTGCTGCTGCCTCGTATCAGTGGCAGGCCTAATCGGGGAACAACACAGGAAATGTGATGCCGCGTACTGTGGCCGCTGACACTTTAATTTGTCACTGGTGATAGGGTTTGTCAAACTATTCCTGGACTTCATCAGCCACCTGGCCTTATTTGCCGCTCGGCAAATGACTTTCTCGTTCCCTCTTGAGAAATCCCTCCACTCCAATGGCCCTCAGTGCCCACATATTTTTCCTTAGTGCGTGTGTTGGTCGTCAATTTATCATCCAGTCTTTGGTGATTAACTTATGTAACAGCTATGACAAGGATTGGCTTTCAATAATGGACCCCAGCATATGGAAAAATAATACACAATGAGCTCAGATGAGCCTGTTCAGTACATGAACGATTCACTTTGTCATAAACAAAAAAAAACTGAATAAGTAGGACATGATACTACTGTAGTTTAAAGATTATAATTCACAGTTGTTTTCATCGTTTGGCTAGGGGAGCGACTTATATGTAAAATTATTATATAATTTCATATTATTTTCATACTGACAACCACAAGAGGGCACTGTTGAGCATGAGCCTGTTATCTGAATAACTGTTAATGTTACGTTAACATATGTTAGCATACCAGGCATGTTCTCAGTTCACTATTTGTGCATCATGTAACATTAGCTGAATGTGTTACGCTAGCATACATTAGCATATGTTAGCATACGTTGGCAGTTACGACATTATTGGCAGCTATTATGTTTCGGTTTGTAACAAGTCTTTGTTTCTTTGTTTGGTGGAAGTAGAATTGTAGTAAAGCAGAAAATGGCAGGTCAGAAAAAGAACATGTGGGACACGACAGTGAATGAGCAGATGGTCGGACAGAAACACTCATGAGGACCCTTTCCTCAGACGTTGGGTGTCATAATCATCATCACCACCAGGGGCACCACCAGTGGGGAAAAGTGGGAATGATTCTTAGGGCCTGAGCTCTGACAGGGGCCCATTCAGGGATTCATATTTTTTTAGTTTTGTATTTTATTATTAATCATGGTAATTTTAATAGGGAAGAAACAAAGGGTTTCTTTTGTTTGTCTCGTGTTTGGCAAAAAGTAAACACCCAGAGAGCATATGTATTGCCTCTACCCAGTGTTGTACCTGAACGAGTTTATTGAACGATCGTTCAGGAACGATATATTTTTGACGAATGTGAACGACTCGTTCACTTTTGCCAAATGAACGGGAAGTTGTGAACGCCGTTATTCTGGCATTTATTGAACTGTGCTCTTATGTAGTTCACATTTCGTTCTTATCACGTTGTAATTATTGAGTCCTATAAGGAATAAAATGGGATCAAAACACAGCATTATCATAGATGTCATTTTTGTATTATTCTGAACTAATGTTGGAAACATAATGTTGTGGAATAGAAAATGAGAAGAGTTTTGGGCGGGGCAGAGAGAGAGAGAGAGAGGGGTGCAGAGAGTTTTTGGGAGCGGAGAAAAAGAAAGAAAAAGTTCATTGTGGGATCCATGAACTTCTAGTTCATAATTTGGAAGAATGAACGATGAACTGAACTAATTCATATTGAGTAACTTGAACTGAACTTTGAACTAGTTCCTAATCAAGGTGAACTTTCCCAACACTGCCCCCACCTTACGTTTTCATTAAATAATTTGGTCCGCCCTTCCTCGAATCTGACCAAACATGTGCATTTACTACAGTGACTCCATGACTGTGAGTGAGCAGCGCTGCTCAGATTTTTTCCAAATGTAAATCAGATTTCCAAAAAAAGAAAAGAGAAGAAAGGGAGACAGGAGAGAGATAGAAAAGGCCAACAGCATCGTACATACTACCTCACAAAAGAAGGTGGGTGTGTTGTGTCAGTGTAGTGGTGGACATTAGCCTGTTAGCTTAGCCTGCTAGCTGAGCCCACTCCACAGTGAAATACTGTAGCTGTTTGCTTTGTTCAACTAAACAAACTTATATTCCTAACACTTTTCAGACTAAAACAGGTGTCTCTGCCCCTTCCTGTTGTAACAGACACTGGACTTGATCAGTGACTTTGCTAGCAAGAAAGCTCTGCGATGGGCTCTTGTGAGTATGGCTGAGCAAAGGACCATGGGTAATGCAGTGATAGATGTTAAATTCATGACTACATTAGATCACTACACTTAATATAGTATGTAGGCTAAATGGTAAAAAAAAAATCTACTGTTCATTTTGTTTGTTAAATCATTCTAAAGATTATATTCATTTATTTTAATTGTGGTTAATGTATACTGTATAATATTTAAATTATGTAAAATGTTTTTGTGAATGTCTCTTTTGATAATCTTATTAAAATATATTTAGTTTGTAAAGTATGTCCGTCAGTACATTAATTAGAAATCGTATCAGTTTCAATTAAAATTCATTATTACTATATACTCTGTATGTTTACATAAATAAATACATAAATTAATGCAGAAAATGCACTAATTAGAGTATAAGGATTCACCAAAAGGCAGGAAAATACAATGGTGGTGCGGCCCAAAATCCCTGGCAGCGCCCCTGATCACCACCACCATCATCTTCATCACTGACAACAGCATAAACTTAGAACACAAAATATAGCTAATAAGCATTAGCTGTTGTAGCTTGAGCTGACAGTTTTGGTGCTGAAGAGGATTTGTGTGTCAGTAAACGCAGCTCTTACTCCTCCCATATTCCAGACGGGTGCTCACACCCATTCAGAGGATGAGCTATGTTCTCTTCTGTTCTGTTCTCACTTACACTGAAAATCATGTGATGTAGAAATGGGCTGCCATCTTCAAGAAAAACTTCTGTCAAATGAAATCCTCTTGAAAATACAGTTTGTTTTACCTGTGTGCGGCGAAACCCATAACGACCCAGTCATTATGTCACGTTCCAAATCATTATTTTTCTCTTTGTTAATCTCACCCAGTATTTGACATATCACCATGAAATTACATAGGCATATACATATAACTAATGTGATATGCAATGATCAGATGCAATGATCCATTTGAGAAAAGGTCAAAGGTCAAGGTCGCAATGAACTAAAAGGTCAAAATCACATTATGGGTTATAACAGAGGGTCACAGAACTTTCAGATTGGTACCAAATGATGTGGAATGAAGACTTATACAATTTAATAATTGGTGTTATCAGTAAGAGGTCAAAGGTGACACGTGGTGAAATTAACTTGTGTAACACTGTTTGTGTGTGTCAAACATAGACATTCACTATAACTTAATCAATACTGGATATATTATCATAATATTACACTCACTGACGCATATATACATATAACGACATTATCAATATTGCAAAAGGTCAAAGGTCAAGGTCACATTTAGCAGAAAGGTCAAAATCACATTACTGGCTTTAATTCAAGAACAGGTTTTTCATAGAAACTGGAGATTGGCACAAAATAGGTGTGAGATTAGACATTCTCTGAATATTAGTTCAACCTTTCTTCAGTGATTTATTACAATATTACAGTCTGTATTTTGCATTTTTCTATGTTCCGATTCTCACCTATGGTCATGAGCTTTGGGTCATGACCGAGAGAATGAGATCACAGGTACAAGCAGCAGTGGTCGGGCTCAGCCTTAGAAATAGGGTGAGAAGCTCGGACATCCGGGAGGGGCTTGGAGTAGAGCCGCTGCTCCTCCATGTCCAGAGGAGCCAGTTGAGGTGGCTCAGGCGCCTCATGAGGATGCCTCCCTGGGGGGAGGCATGCCTATTCCGGGCATGTCCATCCGGGAGGACACCTTGGGGCAGACCCAGGACACGCTGGAGGGATTATATCTCTCGGCTGGCCTGGGAAAGCCTCGGGATTCCCCTAGAGGAGCTGGCTGAGGTAGCTGGGGCGAGGGAAGTCTGGGCTGCTCTGCTGAGGCTGCTGCCCCCGCGACCCGGGCCCGGGTGAAGCGGGAGACGAGTACGAGTTTATGAAAATTGGGCATTTTCTTGCATTTAACCCATGAAGACCCAGTGCTACTTTCATATTGTTTGTATCACCGTTGTGCAATTCCACAGGAAACCCTGCACTAAATATTTATTTTCCAAATAAACTCAAAGTGTTTCCAAACTTGCTTCATCACATTCGTCGACATCTGGTTTGAATTTTCATCCTCTGTTTTTAGGAGCAGTTTCACAGAAGAATCCAGATGACACTCATCTTGTTTATTGTTGAAAAAGACTAGTTCTGTCAAAATTAACGTTCCATCCATTAACATGGATTAATCATCATGATTAATTAGTTGAAACTGTTGATGGTGTGGAATCAACATGTGAATTATATACATATTCATATTTTTGCATATATTTGGGATATTTTATCACATTTTCTGGTGGGTTTTTTTTGGATTTTAAAACTTATTAAATATGTTTTCTTTGCATGTTTTTGTGTTTCTTTGTGTATTTTTCTCAGCCTACCCATGCTAGACGCCCCTAGAGGAAGCAAATCTAATGTGCTACCATAGTAGTCTAGTTATGCTCAATGTAACTTTTGGCTAGTGGAGTGGGAAAACTACAATATGACAGCTATATAAAATGTTAAAGTGAAGTTATATCATTTTTAACATTAGATTGCCTCAGTGGGATACAGGAATGAACTGAGCAGCCACAGGTATTTGCATACAGGCTGAAAGTTCATTAGCATACAGACAAGACTTTGAAGACTGATTTATTAGTGTTGCACCGATCGATCGGCTGTTGATTGTAATCGGTCGATATTGCCTAAAAATAGCCTGATTGGTGATGGTAAAAATATGTTGATCAAAAAGCTGTAAATTACTAGCGACCATTTTCAAACTTGCAAACACATTTACAGAAGAGCTACATCTTGTTTTGACTGTTTCTGTACTTTTTAAAATATAGTTAGTTAATTAATAGTAGAAGTTTGGGACCATGTTACGCTGTGTAAGGCAGACAACAGTGTGCCCATGGCTAAGTAGCATTAGCCTAGTACTGCTGTATTCACTACAACACCTGAACCGAACGTATCCACTAGTGTTGCGCGGGCTACCCGCTGGCCAGCGGATATCCGCGGGTGACCCGCGAGTCGGCAGGCTGGGTCGCAGTATTAATACATATTGCGGATGCGGGTGGGGCGGGCCAGGGACGATCAATACCCGCTGAGGTGTGTGTGTGTGCGTGCTCGGCTCGCGCATGTGCAAGCCCGTCACTTCCTGTTTTGAATGCTTTTTTATCCCAACTTTTTGTTATTTGTTATTAGTGCCAAATCTCCCTGAACACTCAGAGATAAGAGTGAAAATGTTGGACTTGATCAGGGAGAAGATTAAAACAGGCGATGCGAAGGTTGTACGGAAACGTATGTGTTGGCTTTATAGAGTGATGATGTGGGTGGAGTCTATTTTATGTGCTGGAGTGCATATTGAGACGTTAGAAAGGAGGCAAAAATTATGCTTCATTACTTTTAACATTAGAAGCACACGGTAAAGATGCTGCGAATGTACTATGTGAGTTTAGAGACAAATTTAAGCAGGCGGGCCTAGCCACGTCTTGGGTTTGGGCGGGGCGGATTTCTGTAAAACCCCCTAACCGCGCATCACTAGTATCCACACTTCAACGGCACTTCGTCAAAGCAGACTCAGAGCTTCTATGTTTTGCTAAGTCGTGAGTATTGGCATCTGTTAGCATGTAGTCTCACTGGTGAGTATTAGCATCTGTTAGCATGTAGTCTCACTGGTGAGTATTAGCATCTGTTAGCATGTAGTCTCACTGGTGAGTATTAGCATCTGTTAGCATGTAGTCTCACTGGTGAGTATTAGCATCTGTTAGCATGTAGTCTCACTGGTGAGTATTAGCATCTGTTAGCATGTAGTCTCACTGGTGAGTATTAGCATCTGTTAGCATGTAGTCTCACTGGTGAGTATTTGCATCTGTTAGCATGTAGTCTCACTGGTGAGTATTAGCATCTGTTAGCATGTAGTCTCACTGGTGAGTATTAGCATCTGTTAGCATGTAGCCTCACATGTTGTAATTATTTTTAGTAAATGCACCAAGGTAGTGTAATTATTAGGCCAGGGGTTCTCAAACTTTTTTGGCCCAGGTCCCCCTTGGAGGGGTGAAATTTTTCCATGTCCCCCCTCATCCTCGCGATACTGAAAATGATAAAAAACCACTTCAACAATGATTATTATGAAACAATGATAACCTTTTTTAATAGTGCTTTTGTGCAAACCAGCCACATTTTCAGGTATTATAATATAAATGAACACTTCAGAAACAACAATTTTAAATAATTTTAAAATAATAAACGGAACAAAAGACACACAAAACCATGTGTGTGTGTGTGTGTGTGTGACAGACAGACAGACAGACAGAGGCTTAATGAGAGTAATGAGCTTGTCAAACTCAATATAACTATCAATGTACTTTCTCTTTTTAGGGTTAGGGCGTTTGTTTTTGTCATTGTCATTTCTTTTACCACTTCTTGAGGAAAATCGATCCATGTTCGCTGCAGGGTGGAAAAAATAGCCTGTGACTCGCTCCGTCTCAATTTAGTCAAGCTGGCGTCAAACAGCGCTGTTACTTCCGCCCGCTCACTACAAAATAAAACTTCCGCATTTCAAAATAAAACAGCAAAAAAACCAAAAAACAAAACCGTGAATAATTTCGCGTACCCCCTGGACATGCGCCACGTCCCCCTAGGGGTCCGCGGATCCCAGTTGGAGAACCGTGGTATTAGGCTACAACTGCTTCAGATATCCAGGCACAGATTCACACACACACACACACACACACACACACACACACACACACACACACAACTCAAAACACATCAGTCTTCTCTCGTCCCCGTTTATTGACTGATCAGTTAACACTTTAACTGCTTCAGACATTATTTCAGGTAAATGTTCTACTGTGAATTTGTCCTAAAAGCCACTGTGGAGGAAAATCACAATAAAAGTGTAAACTATAGTAAAAACAAACAAATCCCAAAGTGTTTATTTTTAGTTTCACTTTGTTTTGTTCCATTGTATGTTCAGAATATATTTAGAATAACTCATACATATAGAACACTCACCAATGATGCATCAGAAGTTAAAGGTTTTTAAAAAAAAAAAAAAGTATAAATCTGATTACTCGATTACAAAAATATTTAATAGTTGCATCTACAGCTGTAACTATCCATACCTAGATGACGGATATGGATATTTAAAATTCCTTCTGTGATCGGTAGAGTTTTTTTTGTGATCGGTATTGGTGATCAGGCCAAAAAATACTGGTGCATCACTGAGAAGAAGTACAGAAAAATAATTAGGATTCATGTCAAATATAGTCAGACAAACCAATCATTTCTTGGATTATCTTATTCTACAACTGAAGCCACAACATTATATTAGACTCAGACAATTTGTGAACATTCCAGCAAGCCTATTTTTCACAAGCATTTTTAAGCAAAGGGTGACATTACGCATTCTCTAAATATTTGTTTTCACTGCACTCTTCTGATGTTAACTCAGAGAAGTAGTTCATTTGTTTATTTGGAATTTTGCAGTTTTTTGTTATTACTCAAAAACAGAACATTTTGCCGTTGACATTATTTCATATATTTTTATTCTATTATTTAGATTATTTTAGTGGTGTGGCCCACTTTATATCATATTAAGCTAGGTCTGCAATGATTAGTGGATGTTATCGACAAACATCGATAATAGAAATTGTTGTCAATTAATTACATTGTCGATGTTTATCACCAGACACATTTTTTCCAAAAGAGTGAGACATCTCACTTGATTATAATCTCTGTTGAGAGTCACTCTTGTCTTAATAGCATCACAATAGTGTGTGTGTGTGTGTGAGCAGTAATATACAGAAATGACAGCGTCAGCATCAGGTACTAGAACCAAAACTTGTAAAGTTTGGGATCATTTTAGCCTGGATACGGTGAATAAAAAAACTGCTCAGTCTTTTATAGTGAAAACAGTATTAGCTTGAATGATAGTAAGGTGAGTCAGACTGGGTTAGGTTCAACTGGTCGACATAAATGTCTTTAAACGTTCTGTTATGTCAGACTGTGTGTGTTAAATTAAATGTCTGTAGTCTGAAGAAGAGAGGCACCATGGACTAGAACTGGGACTATTTGACCCAACTCCACTGGACCCACAGGGTTGGGCCATCATTTCTTATCATTTGAATTGGACCCAGACCAGACTCGGGTGGAGTTCTATCAGGCCTGGGTCAGTTGGGGTCATTTAAGGTCTATTTCATGCTCAGCCATGGAGCTCTTCCTGCAGACGTTCACACCCACAACTGTGTCCAAAAGGTTTTAGATAGACAACACTTTTATGACATTTTTTTTAGATATAGAAATCTACAGTGTGTTCAATAAAACATGTATCTTTCATTGTTCACATCTTTCTTGTGCTTATTATCATTTGCCATAAAAGTTCATACAAAATTTTAGAAAAATGTTACAATTATCACATTATTCGACTAATCGTGAAAATAGTCGAATGTGAAAATAGTTGTTAATTACATTCCTATATTAGGCTGCATGTGCCCCTGAACTGATATGAGTTTGACACCCCTGATAGAAAGGATGTTTGTTTGGTTTTTTTCCTTAAAAGTGAATATTTGAAAGTTTCCAGAGCAAACCTGACATTTGTATGCGTGTCCATGTCCTGGTTTAGAGCAGTAATCTGTCCGAGCGTACGCAGTGTCACACACCGCTGATGATCTAACGAGGCCAACGTTGTCTGCTGTTGTTTCCCCTGTAAAAAAACTGCACACTTGTTTTACATGTTGCTTTTTCTGGTCATGGCTGAGGAAGAATCATGTAAGTCTTCCTCGTTCTCTGTTGTACTGGTCATGCTTTACACACTGAGGCCCATGAAGCAAACAGCTGATTGGTCAGCTGATCAACCATGTTACAAACATTTGCTAAATGTACAGAATCACTTTTATATCCATTTATGGAAACTCATCAATGTTCTCATTCTGTCTTCACACTCATGCCTCCCTCGGACATTTTTGATGTTGTTGCAGTTTTTGGCAGAAATCACACATTTTAACTCTTGGATATTATATGTTTTGGTTCCTCTAGATACATTTTGCACCCTATCAACATGTAAAAAACATAATATATTATACAATGATATATATATATATATATATATCATTGTTGCAGCAACAGCAAGTCTGAGGCTATTACTGCATATTACTTAGTTCTCCAAAAACCACTGTGTATCTAATATATGGATTATTTCTGGTAGTGCTTAGTGACTGGGAATTTTGACTTTATCTCATGATTTTGACTTCTAATGCACCTTGTATATAAAAAACCTTCATAAAACCATTCATTGACAGTTATTCCATAATCTGTTTCAGTCTAATACAGGGATTCATTGTAAACTATTGGGGTAGGGTCCCAGATAGACATGGGTAAGAACACAGTAATGATCTTTATTGCCTTTTTGCTTTGCTTTACTGTTTGCAGTTACTGTAAAAACACAAAAACACCCACCAATTTTCTGGTTCTCATTTGAGATTAAATATTTTGTTACATGACAAAGAATGCTTTGAATGTTTTAAAAAAAAACACAATAACTAATGTTCACCTAAAAATGCAGTTACTGCCTTTTTATTTTGTAGGGCTGTGCAGTGGTAGGCTGTCTGCTTTACCAGTAACAACTGACACCATTATCAAACTCACACTTCCAAAACATCCCCAGCTCATTATTATAGTCTTTCTTTCTGCTCCTTTCAACTCATTTCACCCACTTCCATAACATATTAGTAGCAAACAATCTCACATTATCTACAGGCTCTGCACTAGTTGTTAAAATTGCATTTATTTTTCTTACGAAATTTGAGGGTTTTTTTGTGGTTATGTCCATCTTTTTTGTTTTATAGTTTATCAAATAAAGTATTTTTATAGTTTAATGTCTTGCACTAAAGTTTGCATTTATTATTATTTAAAATGTTATTCTATTATTTTACTGGAGATCACATCAGGCTGAATGTGACCCTGGAAAGAACATGTTTAAAAGTGAATATGATCTGAATGACAGCGGAACCGGCCCAGGTTCTGTGTCACAGCTACATACATCACAGCTTCTACCCACATGAGTGTGGGTTCAACTGTTGGGTTATTGGGAATACATCCCACAGTCCTGACCCGTATCCCCCCATGCTTAGACTGGACCTGTTCACTGAATACAAATCAACCGTGGGAAAGTGGTCCTGTCAGGTTCCAGATGAGCGCTGCTGAAGCGGCAGATTATTTCATCCACCCACCACCAAATCAAGTAGCGTTTGGATCGATTACCTTGGATTAGAACTTTATTGATCCCTCGGGTGAACCCTGAGGAAATTAAGGGTCCAGTAGCAGCACAAACACACAATGTTGAAAGAAAAGGGAAATAAATTACTACTGACAATAATTATATAAACACTAGTTAAACAGGAAATTACACATTAAAAAGTATTAATTAAAATAATGATTACTCTAGTTTCTGGGCTATAAGTCACACCAGAGTATAAGTCACATTTTTGGGGGAAATTTATTTGATAAAATCCAGCACAAAGAACAGACATTTCATCTTAAAAGGTAATTTAAAATAAAAAATAGAATAAAGAACAGGCTGAATAGGTGTACAGTTAACAATAACCATTAGCAGCAGTTTTCAGTTTTCCTTTAGCTTTTCCAGTTCGTCTAGTACAGGAGGACTCTTTCTTTCCAGGGTCACATTCAGTCTGATGTGATTTCCAGTAAAATAATAGAATAGCATGTAAATAATAACTGCAAACTTTTATCTTATTTAGTACAAAACATCCCCATTAAAATTTTAAACAATTTTCTTTTATAAACTACAAACAAAAAAGGTGGAAAATAACCAGAAAAAACAAACAAACTCTAGTTTCCAATAAAAAAATAAATGCAATTTTAACAATGTTTTGCTTCAACATATCATTTTTACACAAATAAACAAAAAAAGTTAAATTGTAGTGAATTTTCTGTATACATTTCATGTTTTTCACATTTTATTCTTACATTATAATTTTATAAATGTCAATATTTCCATATTTTCATGTTAAGTTTGTAACCTGTTAAACCCTGGGCCTATTTTGGGTCTCTTTGGAGGTAAAGTACATGCCCAAACTAAATACAGTATATCTCTGCAATTACAAGCTGTGTGAATTATCTTGCTATGAAAATAGACGCCATCATTGATCTAAGCATCAGTGTAGATGACACTGTGTCAGAGTAAATGCAAATGGAACACTAAATAAATGAAGACATTTTACTCTTGCACAGAAACATTTTTTTTATTTTGTAGTAAATATATGCAATTTCACTTTTAAAACTAGAAAATCATATAATAACATTTGGAAAACATGTTAGTGAAGTGAAGAAGAGCAAAATGACAGATGTGTTTGTAAAGAGGTGTCTGGCATCATCTGTATCATTTGACATTTTTTAGGTACCAAGTTATAAGGCTAATTAATTTTTGATTCACATGTCCTTACAGGTCAAAAATAAAACATGTTTTGATTTTTAATAAAAATGAATCATACTCCTGTACATTGTGTGTAATGTGTCTTCAGTAATGCAGCCAGCCGTTTCATTTATGCAGGGCCGTAGCTCTGGGCTGCATTGGCCCATTTATAATTGACATGTTATTTTAATCCTCTGACCCAATAGAAACAAGCTTTGGTCACCAAATACATGTCAATCACTCCGTTAGCCAATCATGACTGACCGAATATGTGTGACGCACACGTCGGCCAATCACAAACCAGGAAGTGTAATTATTCGTTCACAGCAGTTTTATTCCACTAAATATGATTCTGTCCAAAGGTAAAGACAATATTTACTTATGTTTTTTTTCAAAAGCGAGTTGTTGTTTTGCTCTAATTTTGTTGTTGTGTCAGTGAATGTTGGTTGAAAAGTGATAAAAATGGTTCTGTCAGATGCTGTACAGCTAATGTGTGTTACCTTTGTTTAGACCAATCAGCTGATAGTTTAACATGTTGATCAGTTTTACACTTTTACAACAAAAAATGATTTAATTGATTGTTGTTTTAACTGTGTTTGGTAATCATGAGCATGGTTTATATGAGCTGCTGCTGAGTTTCTGAGCTTTCTGTGGATATGCATCATTACCATGTGCATAGAAAATGATGAATAGATTCAGTCTGCTGCTCTACAGCAGGGGTTGTCAAACTTTTTTGGCCCAGGTCCCCCTTGGAGGGGTGAAATTTTTCCATGTCCCCCCTCATCCTCGCGATACTGAAAATGATAAAAAACCACTTCAACAATGATTATTATGAAACAATGATAACCTTTTTTAATAGTGCTTTTGTGCAAACCAGCCACATTTTCAGGTATTATAATATAAATGAACACTTCAGAAACAACAATTTTAAATAATTTTAAAATAATAAACGGAACAAAAGACACACAAAACCATGTGTGTGTGACAGACAGACAGACAGACAGACAGACAGACAGACAGACAGACAGACAGAGACTTAATGAGAGGGATGATCTTGTCAAACTCAATATAACTATCAATGTACTTTCTCTTTTTAGGGTTAGGGCGTTTGTTTTTGTCATTGTCATTTTCATTGTCATTTCTTTTACCACTTCTTGAGGAACTTGGCGGACACAAAAATCGATCCATGTTCGCTGCAGGGTGGCTAAAAATAGCCTGTGACTCGCTCCGTCTCAATTTAGTCAAGCTGGCGTCAAACAGCGCTGTTACTTCCGCCCGCTCGCTACAAAATAAAACTTCCGCATTTCAAAATAAAACAGCAAAAAAAAACAAAACAAAAAAAAAACAAAACCGTGAATAATTTCGTGTACCCCCTGGACATGCGCCACGTCCCCCTAGGGGTCCGCGGACCCCAGTTTGAGAACCGTGGCTCTACAGAACAAGATTAAACTAAAACAAAGATAAGAATTTGAAATTGTCATTATCGACAATAAACCCAGAAGAAAATATCGGTGTATTATTTTTTGTAGGTTTTCTGTTATTCGACTGTAGATAATAATATTATGGTCCCGTGTATCGTATTCACCATGTCAGTGAGGAAATGAAAGATATTAATGAAACACAATATGTTAGCTAACTGACACTGAGTTCCCGTCATGCTCGTGAACCTCCGTGACCACTCCAGACAGCACATGTGTTCATGTATTTTTGAAGGTTTGGCTTCAAGGGGCGGACTAAAGAAGAGGCATGGGTGTCTGTTTGTTAGCAGACTGTTTTCAAACCAAACCACACCAAGGCCATAAAGAGTTAATGGAAAATTACTGCTGTTTGTTTGTTACTGTGCAGCAGATTACAGTTCAATTCAACTTCAATTATACAGCATCAAATCACCACACACATTATCTCAAGGCACTTTGCACAGTCAGGTCAAAGTGGTTAAATACTATAGAGAGAAAAACACAACAGATGTACAGAGAGCCAGGAGTCAGCAGAGGGATGGGGGGGTTAATGGAAGTGGGCGGAGCTTCAGTCCAGGTCACGCACTGTTGCTTCTGCATAGATTAGTGGTTATAGTGTCATTTACAACTAATATTAACATTTAAAAAAACATATTTACACCTTTAACAAACTGTGGATGAACACGACTAGAGTTTTTCTAATCAGAATATTAGAGATAGATAGATAGATAGATAGATAGATAGATAGATAGATAGATAGATAGATAGATAGATAGATAGATAGATAGATAGATAGATAGATAGATAGATGCACGGATGGACAGATGGTTGGATGTTTTTTTGACAATTTGAATTTCTGAATTTGAAATTTCGGTAAATTTGATCAAGATCTGTCCATACGTTTTTGAGAAGAAAAAGAAGGTGATGAGTAATGAAGAAGAAGCAGGTAACTTATATGTAACACGATCAGCGTTTTAAACACTTTATTCCAAATATACTGAGCTGCTGCATGGTTGTGGTCCATATCTTCATGGTTGTGGTCCATATCTTCATGGTTGTGGTCCATATCTTCATGGTTGTTGATGTCCTCCTATTACACCTGTGTCAAATCTGACGCCTTTGTTTACTAATTGTTCTTTTTCGATGGCACCAACCAGAAGAATGCTAATGCGAAAGGTTGTGTAGCTAATGACTGGGAGTTCAACAATTCTTTGATTTTCACTGTAATGTTCACTCACATGTAAACGTGGACATCTGGGAAACTCCAGTTCAGTCCTTAGTTCGATTACTGACAACAGCTGGACTTAGATGTGACTGTGAACAGACTGACTGACGACAATTGTAAAAGTACCACAGTGAAAGGACGTGTAGAGCCTTCTAGTGTCTTGGAGTCGAACGTACTTCACTCACTGGATACATATACGATGGGATTTCTGTGAAGCTCCAATTAAATCCTCAACTCGATTATTGACAATAGTTCGGTTTCGATGTGACTGGAATGGGAATGAGTGACAAACAGGTGGACGGAGCTGGGACTGGCAGTTTGGACTTTTCCTTCGCTGTTGAGACTAATTATTTTAGTCAAATATAAAAATCAGCACAGAGTGACTTTTATGGAGGAACAAACAAAGCAGCAACCAGTGGATTCTGACGAGATGTGGAGAAATTAATGTCATGAGATGGAAGCTTCATTTCCAGGAGGATTTGACCTATTCTCAGAGGAAGTCAAATCTGTTTATATCTTCTCGTTTTGGTGATGCTGCTCAATGTATTTGCTGTCATTTCACAATTTATGATTTATGTGTTTATACGCCCAATAAAAACACTTGTCACTACGAGTATAAAGTCAAGAATAAAGGCATAATAAGAACAAATATTCAGAGAATGCCTAATCTCATCCATTATTGAATTAGAGTCAATAATGTGATTTTGACCTTTCTGCTAAATGCGACTTAAACTTTGACCTTTTGTAATATTGATAATTTTGTTATATGTATTATGGTAAATGGACTGCACTTATATAGCGCTTCTCCACCTTCATGGTGCTCAAACACATTAGCCTCTCATTCACCCATTCACACACACTCATACACCAGTAGGTTTCTAAGGTGGGTCACACTGGGGGCCTAAGTCAGGGTTCAGTGTCTTGCCCAAGGACACTTTGACATGTGGACAGCCAGAGCCGGGACACGAACCGCCAACCTCTCGGTCATTGGGCGACCCACTCTACCAACTGAGCCACAGCCGCCCGTGCATCAGTGCTTGTAAATATTATGATAATATATCCAGTATTGATTAAGTTATAGCGTGGTATGTCTATGTTTGACACACACACAAACATTTTGCCACATGTCACCTTTGACCTACAGAGATCTCAAAAACTACTGGTCGTGGTGGTAACACCAATTATGACAATTGTATAAATCTCCATTCCACATCATTTGGTAAGAATCTGAAAGTTCTGTGACACTCCATTCTTGAGTTATAGTCAATAATGTGATTTTGACCTTTTAATTAATTGTGACCTTGACCTTTGACCTGTAGTCAAATGAATCATTGCATCTCATGCACATTAGCTATATGTATATACCCATGTAATTTAATGGTGATAGCTCACCTATTCATTGAGTCTCTGCGGACACACACACACACACACACACACTCTGATTACATTAATCTTGCCCAAACCAATGTTGGGTGAGATTAAAAAAAGCCATAGTTTCACTTATTTGACCTTTTTAAATGTAATTTTTTATTTTCCAAAATGTCCCTGTGGTCTACATAAACTGTAGGAGTCAAAATGAGGCTAAAGTTTAATTGTATTTTTTTAAAATACAGTTTTATTAAGAAGATATTAAACCTAATGAGACCCAATAAAGTAAAAATTTAGGATTTAATTTAAGTAATGATTATTATTACAATTTTTTTAAACAGAATTTGTTAATTTCCTCACATTTCCTAGCTTAGCCACGCTAGACCCCCCCTTTTTTTCCTATTGAAAACACCCCTCACGCCCCCTCTCTGTTTTTTGATAAATCACACCCTGTGTAAACAGTATTTATGTAAACATGTGGACGACAAGATAGAATCTGTGAATCACTTTTTAAAAAATGCTGTCCTTTCTAAAAACACGCTGTTCCAGAGCTGTGGAACTGGAGCTAAACTGGGACCATTTCCTCAAACGCTGCCAAGCTGAACTCAGAGCAGAACATGTTCACAGATGCAGCCTAATGAGCAGTGCCACTCCTGTCACACAAACTATCATCTTAACACATGTCAGGTTACACTGAAAAATACCCATGGGGCTTTGGTGGAGCTGAAGAAAAGCCTCGTGGGTAAACATAGTTAAAAGGGCGGCTCTGTAAATAGATGAGCGCACACATGTACAGTGCAGTGACGGTATGCTAACGCTAACATCCCACCAGCCCAGCGTTCCTCTGAGCACAGCGTCTCTGTCACGAGCCTTCAACACTGGAGTGGAGTCCAACACGTGGCCACTGACGAACCTCTGACGAACACCTCCACTGCACACATCACTGATGCTAACAGCACCAGAAGGGGAGATGTGTGTCAAGAGTTGGCTGGTGCGTTGATGTGTGTGTGGGTACGTATATGGTACGCCGAGTGGGGATTACACCGACGGAGCATGTGTGTGTTCTCTGCAGCAGGGAGATCAACCTGTCATTTGACATAACGTGACAAGCATGTCTTCATGGTTGTGGTCCATATCTTCATGGTTGTGGTCCATATCTTCATGGTTGTGGTCCATATCTTCATGGTTGTGGTCCATATCTTCATGGTTGTGGTCCATATCTTATGGGTGTTGTCCTCCTACTAATCCATCTGCTTCGACTCTGACACGTTTGTTTTTTAATGACTGTTATTCCTCCATGGCACCAACCAGAAGAAGGCTAATGCAAAAGGGTGTGTAGCACCACCTAAATGGTAAATGTTCTGCATTTATATAGTTCTTTTCCACCTTCATGGTGCTCAAAGCGCTTTACATTAGCCTCTCATTCACCCATTCACACACACACTCATACACCAGTAGGTTTCTAAGGTCAAAGGTCAGTCCTACTGGGGGCCTAAGTCAGGGTTCAGTGTCTTGCCCAAGGACACTTCGACATGTGGACAGCCAGAGCCGGGACGCAAACTGCCAACCTCTCGGTCATTGGGCGACCCACTCTACCAACTGAACCACAGCCGCCTAGCCTAGTGTCTGGTAGTCCAACAATAATTACATTCTCAATGTTCACTCACATGTAAACTCGTGCTTCTGGAAAACTCCAGTTCAGTCCTCTGACAATAACTGGACTTAGGTGTGACTGTGAACAGAGTTAAGAGGGCGGCTCTGTAAATAGACGGGCGCACACATGTACAGTACAGTGACGGTATGCTAACGCTAGCATCTCCATCACAAGCACTCAATACCGCTGGGCTTTTCTAAGTCGAACACGTGGCCCCTGACGAGCCCCTCTACGGCACACATGACTGACGCTAACGGCACCGGAAGGCGATATGTGTGTCAAGAGTTGGCGGGTGCGTTGACATGCGTGTCGGTGCGTATGCGGTACGCCGAGTGGGGATTACACCGATGGAGCATGTGTGCGTTCTCTGCAGCGGGGAGATCAATCCATGTGGTTTGAAAAAGCGTGACAAGCAGTCGCCTCCCCATCGCCATCTGCCTCCTCTGTGCCAATTTGTCACAGCACAGCCGAGTGTGGCCGTGGCCTCGTTTAACACCGAGCCTCTGGAAGAACAGAGAAGAAAAGACGGAGAGGAGGAGAAAAGAAGGGCACTGACAAGGGCGAAGGCCCTCTGGGTAAAATGGAGACAGGGTCAACTGGAGTTTATCACAGGGCAGAGACACCCGATCTGAACGGGGACGTACGCCGTGACCGTTGGCTGGGGTGACCCCCCGAACTGCCTGGGATGCCAGCTAAGACGGCGCCGCACTAGTCACATGGGGCGTCTGCGAAAAACCTAATGATTTTTACTGAATGTGGAAAAAAACAGAAGTGTGTCATGAAGGTTTTTTCTTCATTAACTCACAAATGCAGTGATTTGTTCAGAGGGGGTACAAGTACACACATCTGTACTGCAGTAGAAGTACAGCTACTGCTGTGGAAAAACACTGTGGCAAAAGTAGAAGTACTGATTAAACTGCTTTACTGAAGTAAAAGTACAAAAAAGTACAAGTTCTGAATTGTAATAAAGTAAAAAGTAAAACTGCATTTTTTTTTTTTTGCTATGGATGAAATAATATTTATTGAAGCAGAAAAAAAATGAAAAAAAATCCAAAAATAAAGCCTTTAAAAGTGAGTTATCATAGATGACATGATTTATTGAGTCATGGTACTCAGTTGAGTGGGTATGAACAGAACATTTTGGAAACATTGAAAAGTTATAAACAGGAGATTACTGTAAAAAAATGTAAACTGTACAGTAAAAAGTCAAAATTATGAAAGAAAAAATACAATTATGAGGAAAAAGCCATAATTATGAGAAAATAAATAGATAATTATGAGATAAGTCAACATTGCAATACAGTCAGTCACAATTTCTGATTTAATGATTTAAGATTTATTTTTCGTTCTGTCACATTTGTCTAGTTTGGAAAAGTAACGAGTCTGTTCTGAGAATGTAAAGAGTATAAAGTACAGATATTTATATAAATATAGAGTATAAAGTACAGATATGTATATAAATATAAAGAGTATAAAGTACAGATATGTATATAAATATAGAGTATAAAGTACAGATATGTATATAAATATAAAGAGTATAAAGTACAGATATGTATATAAATATAGAGTATAAAGTACAGATATGTATATAAATATAAAGAGTATAAAGTACAGATATGTATATAAATATAAAGAGTATAAAGTACAGATATTTATATAAATATAAAGAGTATAAAGTACAGATATGTATATAAATATAAAGAGTATAAAGTACAGATATTTATATAAATGTAAAGAGTATAAAGTACATATATTTATATAAATGTAAAGAGTATAAAGTACAGATATTTATATAAATGTAAAGAGTATAAAGTACATATATTTATATAAATGTAAAGAGTATAAAGTACAGATATTTATATAAATGTAAAGAGTATAAAGTACATATATTTATATAAATGTAAAAGTAAAAGTTACCAGAAAAATAAATACTCCAGTAAAATACAGATACCTAAACATTCTACTGAAGTACAGTACAGTAAATGAAGTACTTCTACTTAGTTACTTCCACCTCTGGTTTGATGAAGCTTCTAATGGTTTGATTAGTTTATCTATATATATTATATATATATATATATATTATCTATAGTGTAATTAGAGTGTGTGTTGTCAATATTTCTTCTTAATTCTTTCACAAAATAATATAATCTTCGTGTCTGATTAAAACAAAGGTAATGAAAACTCCACACAGCACTATCTCCCTCTTCAGGTTTTTAAAGTTTGCGTCTCTAAACTCAGTGGAATTTGATTTCCACCAGGTCACATGATCCCTGTTAGACAATCATCCAAAAGCAGCTACTGATGTAACTGTTGAGACATTAACTCTATCAATACATGTCAATATTTGGTGTAAAATACAGTTGTTTATCTTCTCATGTTCATCAGATATGACCCTTAGGATGTTCAAAAGCTCTGCAGTTATTTATATGGATTATCCAGAGTTAACATCAGTTCATTTCATTTTTTAGATGATTGGGAGGACATACATATAACCTGTATTCTTAAGAGGAAGCCTGTAATAGTCGATTGCCGACATGATTTTGTTGCATTCTTTTTTTAAAAACATCAACCTGTTAGTGGTCTAAGCTTTGCTGTTGCATCATTTACATTCATAATCAAACACTGGACTATCATTTTCAAGCTCATTCAGAATGTGTCCTTCGCTGCACTGCACTGCTTTGTGTACTTGTACTTAGTTCCTTCTAGGGATGTTAACCGATGACCGTTTGACAGATGGTTGACCGCATCAACGTTGTCCAGTCATTATTTTCTGTCGTCTGCATCAGTCATTCCACTGCACAAACTCTTCTGTGTTGTAGTGTAGACTATAAAGCGGAAGCATATCTTTAAAAAATATGAATTTGAACATTTGCAATACAAGAAGGATGTTATTAATATCAGTTAACGTTCGATCAAAACAAACAAAACACAAATCTGACGTGAGGTAATACAACTTTTAGAGCTAGCAGCGAGAGCCTGGGACAGCAGGGTGTCACCATGACAACGGTGGATGAGTTGTGTTATCCATCTGACAGACCTACTGACAATGACATGACAGGTGGACTGCGACAAAAAGCAGTTTGTGCAGAACTGACACAGGCTGGTGGACGTCACTGAGGGTTTAGAATTTACTGGAACATCTAACGTTTTCTCTGTGTGATGATTTAAAATCAGCTTTTAACATAACATCACTCCACTGGTGTTTAAAAAGTAAAGTAACTGAAGAGTCGTACATTCAATTCAATTCAATTTTAATTATAAAGCCCTAAATCACAACAAAGTCGTCTCAGAGGGATTTACAAAAACAAAATCAACAGGCATCCCCTGTCCTTAGACCCTCCCCCTGTCCTTAGACCCTCCCCCTGTCCTTAGACCCTCCCCCTGTCCTTAGACCCTCCCCCTGTCCTTAGACCCTCCTTCTCAGCAAGAAAAAACTTCAAAACCCAGTGGGAAAAAGAAGAAATCTTGAGTACATAGTAACTGTGTGTGTGTGTGTGTGTGTGTGTGTGTGTGTGTGTGCGCCAACAAAACAACTGTTTTCTTTTCTCTGTGACTGACTTCAATCGGTTAATGAGGCTCAGTGATCGACCAAGATTTTTTATGAATTTAGTTGTCCCGAGTTCCGTCCCACCTCTGTCCCCTCCTTATTCATATGTCAGATGTATATTTCAGCTCCTGTGGCTCCTCCTACTTCTGATTCTTACCACGTCTCTTCTATTTGAATGTGTTCCTGATAAGTTCAAGTTCATTTCAAATCAATCCCCTTATGTTTGAATCATATTCTATTCATTTTTTTTTTTCAATCAGTGCAAGGTGAGTCTGTTCATAATAAGAAATAAATCCCTTCATAAGCATAACAGGCTTTATGTCAATATTTATATAAAGTAAAAGAGTCTGGCTGGTCTTTGTAACACAGTGTATTCAGCTCGAAGTGAGCTGCATATCAACACAACTGATATGAGACACAGTTTATTTTAACACCTGAAAAAGCAGATGCTACGGCAGCTTCTGCACAGATGTGTCATGTATTATTAAAATGTGAAGGGAAAAAAATTTAAAAAGAAGCTACAATTGCAAAAATGAGCTCAAATGAGCAGGTACTTGTGTAACGTGTGCAAATGAGGACAACACCAAACGTCTGATGCTTCATCTGTGCAGAACAAACACAGTTCAGTGTGTGTGTGTGTGTATGTGTGTGTGTGGGAAATAAACAACAACTATGCAATAAAACTATGGCTGACGTACATATGGGGACACAAGTAACTAAACTACGGCTGACGTACATATGGGGACACAAGTAACTAAACTATGGCTGACGTACATATGGGGACACAAGTAACTAAACTACGGCTGACGTACATATGGGGACACAAGTAACTAAACTACGGCTGACGTACATATGGGGACACAAGTAACTAAACTACGGCTGACGTACATATGGGGACACAAGTAACTAAACTACGGCTGACGTACATATGGGGACACAAGTAACTAAACTATGGCTGACGTACATATGGGGACACAAGTAACTAAACTATGGCTGACGTACATATGGGGACACAAGTAACTAAACTACGGCTGACGTACATATGGGGACACAAGTAACTAAACTACGGCTGACGTACATATGGGGACACAAGTAACTAAACTACGGCTGACGTACATATGGGGACACAAGTAACTAAACTATGGCTGACGTACATATGGGGACACAAGTAACTAAACTACGGCTGACGTACATATATCAAAATTTTCTGTCCATATCCACAAAACTACGTAACTGTGACCTGATCAAAAGCAAAATCTCCACACTAACTCACTTTTAAAGGTTTTATTTTCTTAATACGATTCATGATTTTTCTTTCTTAAATAAGTATTATTGTTTTCAAGGCAAAAAACAGTTTTACTTTTTACTTTTGTACTTTATCACAATTGAGAAGTTGTACTTTTTTTAAACTTAACTATGGCTGATGTCCATATGGGGACACAAGGGGCAAGAGGGTGACCAGCTATGAAAGCAATGTGTGTGTGTGTGTGTGTGTGTGTGTGTGTGTATGTGTGTATGTGTGTGTATGTATCTATATGTGTGTCTGTGTGTGTGTATGTATGTATGTGTGTGTGTGTGTGTGCGTGTGTGTCTGGGTGTATATGTGTGTGTGTGTGTGTGTGTGTCTGTGTGTATATGTGTGTGTGTGTGTAATTTCTGCACAAACTTTTACCCATATTTACTAAAATGACATTAAATCATAAATGTGATGATTTGTTGATGTTTTATCACGACATGACTCCATAAATATGGAGAAAAATGTATATATTGTTTTACAGAGACATTCAGGTCTACAGTCAAATACTTGTGGAATCAAACTAATGAAACATTCCCACATGTGTGTTAGTGATAAAGAAAACTCAAGTCTGAAGTGATGGTTGGATCAAGTTTTCAAGAAAAGTCTGGGCTCAAAATGTCAAATTATTAGGATTAACAAGTTAATATTGGTGTCAGATCTACCAAATCTACTGAAAAATATATGTTGATTTAATCCACAGAAATTGTGGACTAAATAAACAAAACATTGGCTCAAGTTTCCAAGATAAGTCTGGGTCAAAGTGTGAAAAATAATATCTATTTTAGTGGTTATTTTGTGAATGTTTGTTTTTTTTACTGAATACTTTGATCATTTTTGTTCATTTAGCTAAATATTCTGTTAATTTTATTGAATTTTAGTTTATTTTATTTTGGCCATTTTTGTTTATTTTATTGATTATTTTGGTCATTTTTTGTTAAACTATTTTCTTATTCTACACATTTACTGTTTTTTATTTTTATTTTGTTTGTTTTTGTTAATTTCATCTTTAGCACTGTCCAGTAACACTGGTGGTTCCAGAATCAAACTAATGAAATGTTCCCACGTGTGTGTGTGTTAGTGCTAAAGAAAACTCAAGTCTTAAATGTGACATTTTTCTTTTCATTTTACTGAATATTTTGGCCATTGTTGTTCATTTTATTGATTATAAAATGTGAAATGACATTAAATGTGAAATGGTTAGAATGAACAGTCGAATGGGTTTTAGTCCAAAGGAATATTAGTGTTAGATCTACCAGATCTGTCTGAACATTATGATCCATTCACTTTACAGGTTCTTTCTAGTAGAATATTTACTCATCTGTTGTATACATGTACATAAACCACCATATATGGTGAATAACACACCATCATATACATTAAAATCATGAACTAATCAGTGCCAAAGTCATCTGTTTTCTCATTCATCTGATTAAACTCTGTAATATTTAACTCATTTAATGTCTGAAGAAAATACTTTCTACAAAAAAAACAAGTTGAGCAATGGAATTAATTATATACAGGTTCTACTGGGAACATTAGAATGTGGTGGAAAAGTTGTTTACTTCAGGTAATTATACATAAAAGGTGAAACCAATACATTTTATACATGCACAGTGGGATAACTACAGCGGTTCTTTGTTATGATTTCACTAATTCTAATTTACATCTTATTAAAACAAACCTGAAAAACTCACAACATTCTAGAATATTGTTTGAAAGTGAGTTTTTTTTCTGAAGCTGTAAAAGTCCTAATCAGCAAAATCAAAACAAACAAAAGGCTGACATTTGCATACTATTTGTTTCTATAATATGTACAGAATATAAATTAATGTATTAATTTGACCTAAATACTTGTACACTTCCTCTGTCTGCTATTAGGAAGATAAGATCTACATGATTCAACAACTGAAAAATAACATGTGAAAAATCAAATAGAATTAGAAAAGCACTCTGGGAGTGAAAACCTCCACCATCAAAGGTTAGAGCCATAGGTGTTGACCCATCTGATGTCTGAAGGTTAGAGGTCAAAGGTTAGAGCCATAGGTGTTGACCCATCTGATGTCTGAAGGTTAGGGGTCAAAGGTTAGAGCCATAGGTGTTGACCCATCTGATGTCTGAAGGTTAGGGGTCAAAGGTTAGAGCCATAGGTGTTGACCCATCTGATGTCTGAAGGTTAGAGGTCAAAGGTTAGAGCCATAGGTGTTGACCCATCTGATGTCTGAAGGTTAGGGGTCAAAGGTTAGAGCCATAGGTGTTGACCCATCTGATGTCTGAAGGTTAGGGGTCAAAGGTTAGAGCCATAGGTGTTGACCCATCTGATGTCTGAAGGTCAGACCGTGTGAATGAAAAAAAAAACAGATTCTATCTTATCCTGAGATATTACCACTAATGTGTTTTAGCTATTGACATTTAGTGTGACCTTGACCTTTGACCCTTATTGGTCAAAATCTAATGGATTTTTCCTTGACCCATTATCTATCATTCTTGAAAGTTTCATCAAAATCAGTTTGGAACTTTTTGTGTAATCCTGCTGACAGACAGACAGACAATTGGACAAACAGACCCAGACTTATTATGGAGGTGATAAAGAGCATAACTCTACCATTCCCTGGCAGAGAGCACTGTGCTAACAGCACTAGCCTAGCACTGTGCTAACAGCACTAGCCTGGCACTGTGTTAACAGCACTAGCCTAGCACTGTGTTAACAGCACTAGCCTAGCACTGTGTTAACAGCACTAGCCTAGCACTGTGTTAACAGCACTAGCCTAGCACTGTGTTAACAGCACTAGCCTAGCACTGTGTTAACAGCACTAGCCTAGCAGTGTTCAGTCCTGTCGTTTATGACTCGGTGTGAACACAAAATGCAGAAAGTTCCTCTTCACATGCAGCAAAATCCATGGGCATTCCACAGGGCTCAATTTTGGGGCCTCTGCTTTTCATTGTATTTATAAATGCTAAATAAACTACAAATAAAAAAAAAATAATGGTGGCCTGGTACTGTCAGGCTCTACTGTGACTTTCCCTCACAAAATATTCAGACCTGTGTATGGGTAACATCTACGTCTGTAAGCTAACTGTAAGTTAACTGTAAGCTAACTGTAAGTTAAGTGGACACGGTGGTCATTGAAGTGCATTCAGTGTACCGATGTGGAAAAAACAGAAAAAAAACCAGAAAAAATAGAAAAAAACAGACTCACTCAGGTTAGGGTTGTGCTGCTGCTGGGTCAGTATTTGACCTGAGCCCCAGGAGGATCTGTTTGAAGATCTGCTGCTGGGGTGAAACCACCCCCTTTTATGTTCAACCTCCAAGAACGCCCAGTCTTCTGGAAAGTTTCTGTGGAAGAACAAGAAAGAAGAAGAATAGACATGGATCCACGTCCTGAGTGGAACATGTTTAGTTACAACAACAGGAGGACACACTGATGGTGTGGACCTGCTCCCACACCATGGACTCACACCCACACCATATATATATATATATATATATATATATATATATATATACACATGTATATGTCCATGTTATTTCATAGTGATATCTCAAGCATTCACTGAGTTATAGCATGATATGTCTCTGCGGGGGGACACTGTCCCAACCAATGTTGGGTAAAATTAAGCATGGAGAACATAACAATATTAATGAATAACCATGGAATGACTCCTTTAAAGCTGTTTCTTGGAGGGTTATTTTTTTGTCCAGTGTAGAGCAGTGACAGCAGCTCCTCCAGGACTCTTCTTTGGAGCTTCATCACTCAACACTTGTTTTTCATCCGTGCATCTTCACGTCCTCCTCAGAAACCTTCTAAGCATGTCCATTGGCTTGAAACTCAAAAGAGACTCAGTGAAGCAGAGCAGCTGGGGCTGAAGCAGCAGCAGCAGCAGCAGCAGCAGCAGCAGCAGCAGCGCTCTGTCATTAGCTCACTGCCCCCCCCCCCCCCCACACACACACACACACACACAGAAGACAGATGATCATGAATGCAGCCCAGTCCAGTTCATCAGAAGAACACTGCAGACTGAAGGAAAACCCTGGCTGAGTTAAACCTGGTGCTAAGGCCACACTGAACCCAAATGAATGTGTGTCTGCGGGTCTGGACGCTGGACAATTTTGCATGAGTAGGCCTGTGTTTAAAAAATAAACAAATAAAATATTCTGATTCTAGATCAATTCACATTTTAATTACTTAGGATCAATGTCCAAAGTTCGATTTTTTTTTTTTTTGTTAGTAATTTTTTTCCCCCAGTGATTCTCGGCACATCATCGAATTCACGCAGGTGTACTCGGTGTGTCACCTCAAACAAACATGGCGTCAGAGTAGTAACAGAGTTAGTGAAAACACAAAGCGAAAACAAAAAGACACAGATGTGTTTGACAAAACCAACACTGTTTGTAAAGTTCTGTCAAATGGAAGTGAAGTATTTTGGAAATACGACTACCTGGAACAATTACTTGGAACGGCATCAACCGGGGATCACGCCGTCCACAGGACAAACAGGACAGTAAATGAAGCTGAAATAAACTTTGTGCTATATGATGTGCAGTAAAATGAACAAAAATGACCAATATATTCAGTAAAATGAAAAGTCAAATTTGACATTATGAGCCCAGACTTATCTTACAAAGTCGATCCATCATTTAAGACTTAAGTTTTCTTTATCACAAACACATGTGGGAACATTTCATTAGTTTTATCCAGAAGCTTTTTACTTGTAGACCAGTGTAATTGGACGTGTTAAAGATGACCACAAATGAACATGTTCAAAGATGTTGGAATAAAAATATAACATCCCACTTTGGCACTCCTTTGGATTTGACAATAAAGGATTAAAAACCTAAAAGCTTTAAGGCTGCAGCAAAAAAAAAAAAAGAATCAGTGTTGTGGCTTTAATTTGACGGCTGCTGCTGGAGGACTGGATGAACAGTGTGGAAGCTCTGAGCTGATAAACACAAATCAATTAGTTTCTGTAAAAACAATTAATGTGTGGTTTGTCTCATAGTCCCGACAAATACTAAATAAACTGCTGCTCCAAAAATTGAATTAATTAGCTAACTTAATTGCTATTTCACAAGTGTGGCCTAAATAATCATTACGATTAGACTGTGACTATTATCTGTTGTTGTCAATTGTTTGTTGGGTTTGAAAAAAATAAAATAAAAGAAGACGATATAAAAGATTTCCATTTTTCTAAATAAGGTTAGGTTCATTTGGATTCAAACACTTTGTTTGTCGACTGTTTTGTGGGTTGTTTTTAGTTGTTTTTGTTTGTACTCAAATGTCCCTCAAAATACACAAACAATGTGGAGGAAGAAATACACAAAACATGAAAAAAAAATACATTGAATTAAAATGAACACAAAAAATAAAAAAAATTATGAAAAAAAATCCATAACATATTAAAAAATGTGTTAAAATATCTAAACTCGATCAGTGGTAGAGTTCACACCTCCATTTTAATATTCGACCACGTATGACGTCACTCTGACGTTATGTGACGTCGTACAACGACCAAATGTCACATGTTAGATCTAATGTTAAATATGAAGCACAAGATATTGTCTGATTTAACTAAATATGTGACCCACCACCACGAAACCAGGCATAAGTGTCTGGAAATCAAAACTGAGTTATCTGTGTAGATTGGTAGAGTGGAAACTAAGGTTTAAGATGGTGAAAAAATTATGTTTCTATCATAAGTAGAACCAAAGTTATGGTCATTTTAATATCCACAGTTGGACCTATTATGCAATTTGCATATTTTTAGATATTGTCCGTTAAAGTTTTGGACTGTTTTGGGGTAGGAAGTCTTTAGCAATGCATAATAATTCGTATCCGATTGACAAAAATTATTCACAGATGTTAGAGGACACTCTGATGGACATGTCACAGAAGTTCTATATATTATAATAATAGGACAGAATTGCAACGTATTATAATCATTTGGCTTACACCATTGGACAAGAACATTCAATATAAGCTTTTGCCTCGTACCGAACACTTGGATGTTTACGCACGGAACGGAGATCGGTTTGTTCGGCGAAAAGAGGTGGAAGTCGACTTTGTCTTTGCTCCGCAATCCTTAAACTTTTGTCACCGCTTAAATAATTGACCCAATAAACACCTATATTGATTGGATTTCAATATAATGACCACAGGAACTGAACATAGAGGTGTTACGGTACCGTTTTTTGATATGGTGTAAACACAAATAAGGAATAACCTTCCAGCCTAAATTTGGCTGTAGCTCTGAACGGCTCAGCGCGACTTATGCCTGGTTTCGTGGTGGCGGGTCACATATGTCAATAACCTGCTTTAAGGTAAAGGTCATACATTTACCAAATATACCATTGGCTTGACATCATGTGACGACTTTACGTGACGTCATGGAGCCTATGGGTGTTATCTCATCTGAGGTCAGAAGGTCAGATGAAGTGAATGAAAAAAAAAACAGCTGATACTTTCTGGTCTGGATTCTGAGATATCATCACTGATGTGTTTGAACTGTTGACCTTCACTGTCACCTTGACCTTTGACCTTTATAGCTCAAAATTTAATGGTTTTTCCTTGACGCATTATCAATCATCCATAACTTTTTAAGTTATCCTGCTGACAAACAAACAAACAAACAAACAAACAAAAGGAAAAAACAGATGGTCAAACATAAATGTTCCAAACTAGGGACCCACTTTAAGAAATAATTGACATCCTGATAAATCTCTTAGGAAAGGTTAAAAATAAATAAATAAAAGTAATTTGGTAGAAAGTTAGAGTTAACTTTGTAAGCTCAGTGTGGTTAAGGAGGAAGTGACCATATTTAGTCAGTGTGAAACTGCAGCACAGTTTAAAATGAAGCTCACATTATTTAACTGAAATGATTTTGTTGTGAATATAATTATACATTTAGTCTGATAATCTTTGATATTAGTTTAATTCAGTCCATTAGGTTGATGAAATGTTCCACCCTGGACACCACTTACTCAGCAGCGTGGAGACCAGTGACTCAGCAGCATGAGGGCACAAACAACAACAACAACACATGACTTAGTGTCAGCTGATTCAGTTCCAGAACAAACACTGAAACTTGTGTTTGTTTCCATGATGACGGGAAGAGCCGCTCTACATCAACAGGCTATGCTAGCTTTAGTAAGGTTAGCTGCTGCTAATGCTGCTGAGGCTGAGGCTGCTGCTAATGCTGCTGAGGCTGCTGCTAATGCTGCTGAGGCTGAGGCTGCTGCTAATGCTGCTGAGGCTGAGGCTGCTGCTAATGCTGCTGAGGCTGAGGCTGCTGCTAATGCTGCTGAGGCTGAGGCTGCTGCTAATGCTGCTGAGGCTGAGGCTGCTGCTAATGCTGCTGAGGCTGAGGCTGCTGCTAATGCTGCTGAGGCTGAGGCTGCTGCTAATGCTGCTGAGGCTGAGGCTGCTGCTAATGCTGCTGAGGCTGCTTTGTGGCCGATTCTCTGAATTGAGTGAACATTGGAGGCTGAGTTAGACTCATCCACATAATGTTTTGTTTTTACAGGGTTGAAGGGTTTAACTAAAAATAGCCACATTAGCTAAGGTATGGAACATTAGAAAACATGAGGAAAACAAGAAGTTAATAATGTTTTCCAAGACAACTATTAGTTGTGGGTTTTTTTCTTTCCCAAAATAAAACTAAATATAACAGGATTGTGTAACAGGATTGAAAGGTTGAGCTGGAAAAATGTCAATCTGAAGATAAAAACAATGAAATAAAGGTCAAAGTATGAGTTGATGTCACTTCCTGTGTGTGCAGGAAGTTGGTGTAAACCAGGGTTCCCCAATTAGATTTCATCAAGGGCCAAATTCTGACCTGGGCACCAAGGGCCACAGCACCTGTGGGGCACACGGCAGCAGGGAGGGGGGCGCCACAACAGCCCCACCCCAGTGACAATACTGATAATAATGTTGAATCTGCACTTATAGTGAATTATAACATTATTAGTTGTGCCTGGGGTTCAGGAATACTATTGGTGAGGGTCACACAAAGACAAATTGCACCGTGGAAACAAAAGTTGAGAACCAACCATTTAGTCAAAATAAATATTTGGTTATTACAGTCTGTTCTGAAAGTTGACAGATTTATAACAACAGCTAGTTAACTCTAAATACAATTTTAAAAATATACTTTGCTAGTCTGCTGGAACAAATCAACAGTAATACAACTGTAACAGCAGCCAGTTGGACATAAATAATAAATGCTAAAATAAAATAAAATAAAATACAATTATATATATATATATATATATATATATATATATATATATATATATATATATATATATATATATGTCAAAGGTTGTCAAAGGTTGCTTTGACTTCAGAAGTTTTTCATTTATTTACACCCAAGTCCAAAACCAGCAGTGAAAAAAAAACCCAGGAAAAAAAAAATTGTTACAAGAGATTTCAAAACACAATAAAATAAAGTTTGTCTCTTTTACCATTTAGCACTAAAAAAATTATTTCAGCCACACTCTTACTTCAAATTAAAATGTGTGTAAATCTAAATAATTTATCTCCAACTACACCACCCCCCCACACACACACATACACTACTGAGAAACGCTCCCCTTTATTTACCCCTAAGCTCCACCCATGGTCATAACAATGACCACATTATTTAATTAACATCTACAATCTTTACATGGAACAAACATCAAACTGAAATCATATTAACTCATATAAACGATGGCACCAATTATCCTCCATACATAAACACAAACAGAAGAAAAACCAAAACAATGAATGAACGTCTGTGTCCTGTAGTCCAGTGGTCCCCAACATTTTTATTACCGCGGACCGGTCAACGTAGATTGTTTATATCAGTCGCCGCAAATTATACAGTCACCATAAATCCATATTTCAAATAAAACTCCTGGTATTGTCTGTTCAAACTTTCCTTTTCTCTACAGTTGGAGGCTCTTCTTCTGTCTCTTCAAACACATTTGTTTTTACTTCCTTTACTAACATGTGGGTTACATTTTTGACATTCAAGTGACAGATGGAACCCAGAGAATCCGGTCATTTTTTCAAATACAAGAGAAATAATGAATGAATGAAGTCATTATTAGGCGGCCGGTGGCCCGGTACCAAGTGATCCACGGACCGGCCCGGGCGTTGGGGACCACTGTCGAAGTCAGTCAGAAGTTTGATGATGTGTTCTATGAAGCCTGTGAATTATGAGGATATAACAGTGGTCCGGTTCTGCAGCAGGTGTGTGTGCGCACCTCCAGACGTCCACCATATGGGGTAATGGCTGAGTAGTGAGGCAAGGTCCAAATGACAATGTCCAGTTTAAACATATGTCGCAGAAGAGCCGCGCTTCACACACTCAAAAAAAGACGAGAGAAAAAAGAAAAACACACACGGGGCAGACATTCAAATCAGTCAGTGTTCAGACTCACAGATGAAGCTTTTTTATCTATATTTAAAGCCCACACTCTGTCAAATGATAAAGAAAAATGTCCAAAAATCTTATTTAATGTATTAATATTCTAGAATAATATTATTATATTATTATTCATTAGTAAAAATATACAGTGACAGTGAAAATGAACAAATGTACACTTTCTTTTTTTCATATTTTTTGTTTCCATTTTTCTGTTTTCTTTTTCCTGTTTTTCTTCTCTTCTTTCTTCATTATTTCTCCTTTTTTTCCAAATTTTCCCTCTCCTATTTTTTATTCTTGTTTATCTTTTTCCCCTTTTCTCTCTTTGTTTCTCCATTTCCTTTGATCTTGTCTTTGTTTTATCCTTTTAGTTTTATTTCCCCTTTTTCTTTTCTTTTTTCCTTTTATCATTTTTTTTCTTTTTTTCCCCTTAATTTTTCTCTCCTTTTTTATCCTCCTTGTTCTCTTCTTTTTTTCAATTTGTCTTTCTTTTTGCCTTTTTGTGTTTTTTTCTCCTTTATTCTTTTCTTTATTTTCCTTTTCTCTATTCTATGTTTTTTTTTCTTCATTTTTATCTTTTCTATATGCCCTTCCTTGTTCTCTTCTTTTTTTAAATGTGGCTTTCTTTTCTTCCCCCTTTTTTTCTTTTACTTGTGTTATTTTTTTGTCTTTTTTGTTATTTATCTGTTTTTCTCCTCATCCCTATTGTTCTATTTCATATTCTTTTAATGTTTTTTTTCTCTTTTTTCTTCCCCTCCTTCAAGGAGGGCGCCCACCACACTAACGTCGTTGATTTTATAGCACTTTGCAAATTTACCAGTGGCCAGGCCTTATATTTTAAATATATTTTGAGAATAGTTAATTAAGAGCGCAAGAATATATTTTATCCCATCCTTGTTTTGGCGCCCCCTCTGACGGTGCGCCCCCTCTGACGGTGCGCCCCCCTGCCGAGCGTATAGTGCATACCCCCTTTTTGCACCATTGCCTCCTTGTTCTCTTCCTTTTCCCTGCTTTTATCTTATTTTTTCCTTTTCGTAATTTTTTTGGGCTTTTTTTTCTTTATTTTTCTCTTGTTTTTTTCAATTTGCCTTTCTTTTAAATGTTGCTCAACATTGGTGATCACCTTGTGTGTGTGTGTTGTTGAGATATCACCATGAAATTACATGGGCATATATATATATATATATATATATATATATATATATATATATACAGCCAATGCACATCAGATGCAATGATCCATTTGAGTAAAGGTCAAAGGTCAATGTCACAATCAAATGAAAGGTCAAAATAATGTTATCAGTTATAACTCAAGAACGGAGGTTCACAGAACTTTCAGATTGGTAACGAAAGATTTGGAATGATGATTTTTACAATTGTCATACATGGTGTTATCACCTACGACAAATAGTTTTTGAGATCTCTGGAGGTCAAAGGTGACATGTCGCAAAATTTACTTGTGTAACACTGTGTCAAGCATAGACATATCACGCTATAATTGAATCAATACTGGATATATTATCATAATATTAAACACACTGACGCATATATACATATAATGAAATGATCACTATTGTAAAAGGTCAAAGATCAAAGGTCAAAATCACATTACTGGCTCTAATTCAAGAACAGGTTGTCATAGAAACTGGAGATTGGCACAAAATGGGGGCGAGATTAGACATTCTTTTTTTGTTTTTCCTCCTTTATTTTATACACCCCTCCTTGTGCTCTTCGTTTTGAATTTGTCTTTTTATTTTCTTTCTCTCCTTTTTCTTTTCTTTGTGTCCTTTTGTCTAACTCCAGTATAATAGTAGTTTTGTCCTCAGTGCTCACACTCATATGTGCAGTTAACTGAATCTGATCACTGCAGGCTTTTTGAACCAACCTCTGGGACTTGAACCGTTCAGACTGTTCCACTCAGTGCTCATATAATGCATGGGATGTACAGGATAATGTTGCCATGATTGTTTTATTGCCACACTGCAGTCTCTGTGCCCCAGTGTCAGTGGTGTCCTATCATTTCTAATCTCATTTTCTAGAAATAGTCCCGCAGAGAGGCCCCCCTTTATCCTGCCGCAATAGTGTGGAGGTGAGCCCCATTAACCAAATGAGCGTTTTTGGAGCACAACATTCCCATTAACACACGCTCATACAATCTTTCATTTCCTCCAGAGCTGCAGCCGTCGCTTCCCTGCAGACGCTACGCTCCAACAAAACTCACATTTACGACTTTTACACAGAGGTGACAAGTACTTAAGGAGAAGTACTTCATTACTCTACTTAAGTAGATTTCTTTATGTATCTGTACGTTACTGAAGTATTTATTTTTCTGGGAACTTTTTACTTTTACTCCCAACATTTGATCATAAATATATGTACTTTATACTCTTTACATTTATATAAATATATGTACTTTATACTCTTTAGATTTATATAAATATATGTACTTTATACTCTTTACATTTATATAAATATTTGTACTTTATACTCTTTACATTTATATAAATATATGTACTTTATACTCTTTACATTTATATAAATATATGTACTTTATACTCTTTACATTTATATAAATATATGTACTTTATACTCTTTACATTCTCAGAATAGGGCAGCATGGTAGTACAGTGGTTAGCACTTGTGCCTCACAGCAAGAAGGTCCCTGGTTCTATTCCCACACCAGACCTTTCTGTGTGGAGTTTTCATGTTCTCCTCGTGTCTGCGTGGGTTTTCTCGATGTACTCCGGTTTCCTCCCACCATCCAAACACATGCAGTGATAGGTTAACTAGTTAACTGGTTAACTGGTTAATCTAAATCACCCACAGGTGTGAATGTGACAGTGATTGTTTGTCTATATATGTTCAGTCCTGAGATGAACTGGAGACTCATACAGGGTGACCTCTGACCCAGCCTTCACCCACTGTAGCTGGATTAGACCCCCAGTGACCCCTATGACCCTAGTGAGGATAAAGCGGGTTCAGATTCCCAGAATAGCCTTGTTACTTTTTCAAACTAAACAAATGTGACATTAATGGTAAATGTTCTGCATTTATATAGTTCTTTTCCACCTTCATGGTTCAAAGCTCTTTACATTAGCCTCTCATTCACCCATTCACACACACACTCATACACCAGTAGGTTTCTAAGGTCTACGGGAAGTCCTACTGGGGGCCTAAGTCAGGGTTCAGTGTCTTGCCCAAGGACACTTCGACATGTGGACAGCCAGAGCCGGGACGCGAACCACCAACCTCTCAGTCATTGGGCGACCCACTCTACCAACTGAACCACAGCCGCACTTAATAAAAAAATAAGTCACTTCAGATGGGGGGAGACAAACTGGAACTTGTCATATTATAAAAACTTTTTTTGTCTCAATTGTGCCATTTTGTCTCATCAAAGTCTTTTGCTACTAATAACTATGCATTATACATCTCATATTTATGATTTTTTCTCTCATAATGATAACATTTTTTAATCTCAATTCTGACTTTTTATTCCATTTTCTTACATTTTCTGTCCAAAACCACTAAACTATGTACCACGAACCACTCACACACATTGTCTAAACTGTAAACTCACTTTTAAAGGCTTACATTTTCAATACTTTAGGATTTTTCCTGGTTAAATAAGTATTTTTTCATCCATAGCATGAAAAAAATATATTTTTACTTTTTTTTACTTTATTACAATTGAGAAGTTGTACTTTTACTCCAGCAAAGTAGTTGAATCAGTACTTCTACTTTCACCAGAGTATTTTTTCACACCAGTAGCTGTACTTCTATGTAAGTACAGAATGTGAGTACTTTAACCACCTTTGCTTTTGCATCAACTCTACCTCCCAGGAGCCAATTTGACATCATTCTTTACGAAGTTCTCCCCAAAGCTTTAAAACATATTCACTCATATAACGCCGTGTTCATTCCCATCCTCTGGATATTTCCCAGTAGGCCTTGCAGCAGCGCTCACTGTGGTAGTGATCAATGGCCCCTGGCTGTGGTCATCAGGGAGGGGGGCTCCAGGAATAGAGATATTAATAATGCAGGGTCCAGGCCTGTCCTCCAGCTCCATTAGTACAGAGGAGGAAGGAGGCCCACTGGCTGATTGATTACTAATTAGATTAATCGTCGTCTTTTAGGAAAAGGAGGGAATGTAATAGACTGGGGCCTGACAAGTCTGAGGGTAAAGGAGCAGGGACGCCTGAAAAAGCCCAACGAGGCTGAAAAATGGACTGAATACGTTCTGGATGCTAGAGGGAGTGTTGAGCCGCATTTTGAAATAAACGTCCAAAATGTAAGAACTGTTTCATTTGTACAGAAATGTACATATTGTATATTTCACATTTTGTAATAAATGTTGCTGCATTATGTAAAAACTAGGTCGATTATTAGTGTATTATCTTAGTAACAGTACTTAACAATTACTATCAGGTTGAATTAGCATAATATTCTATATATTTCAGATTTTTTATTTTTTTTTTGGAACCAAAACCTCATCATGAAAAGTTATAAACACCAACAACAATAAATGTAACCAACACATACAGGCTTGAAGACAATTTAAAATAAAAAATGAACCAATGAATATAAGTATAAGCTATGACCACATCATTTATCCACTAACATTCATTTAAACTAATATTAAATTACCTCAAAAAGTTAAACAAACAACAACATTTATATTTCCAAAATATATCTGTAATTTCAAAGTGTCCTAATGTCTAATATGTCTAATTACAGCCAAGACATAAACCACTTTAGTTTTACTGTCACACCACCAAAGCACCTGCTGCTGAAAAATGGAATAACTTCAAATATAATGAGGAAACATTTATTATGAAATGTGTTGGGACAGTTTATTAAAAATTTAAATGAAAAAGTTATTACAGCTGCCCCTGAATACAATAACTGTGTTTTTTGGTTTGACAGATATTGGTGGATTTTGGAGTGTTATGAAATTATACTTCAGCATCTACTACATCAGTTAGGTTTATTTTTTTCAATCATCCTTTTTTGAGTCCAGGGTTTGGTCTTGTCAGAGTCAGGTTGTTTGGGAATGCAGCAGCAGGTGGTAAACTAAAACTAAATACAAACAGGAGACCGATAGTCAACAGACGACCTTAAGGGAGTCTGTCGCAGTCTGTCCCAGGGATTTAACCTCAGTTGGTTGCAGGTTCAACCGCTCAGTGTTGGATCCCCTCGTGGGACCTCCCCCCGCCTCACACACACACACATATATATATATATATATATATATATATATATATATATATATATGATAGTCAAAATAAATCATTTCTAGCTTGTTTTTATTTTGTGGGGTTGCATCTTATGGTAAATGTTCTGCACTTATATAGTTCTTTTCCACCTTCATGGTGCTCAAAGCGCTTTACATTAGCCTCTCATTCATCCATTCACACATACACCAGTAGGCTTCTAAGGTCAAAGGTCAGTCCTACTGGGGGCCTAAGTCAGGGTTCAGCGTCTTGCCCAAGGACACTTCGACATGTGGACAGCCAGAGCCAGGATGCGAACCGCCAACCTCTTGGTTATTGGGCGACCCACTCTACCAACTGAACCACAGCCGCCCGCCTTATCACCCCTCCCGCCTGTGTCCGCAGTGAGCTTTTAAAATTTGTCCCACGCTGCACTGTTTTGCGATATACATCAGATGTCAGTTAATATATCATTAGTTATTCTTGGCTCTCTGTTTGTTTTTTAAAGATTCCTAATTTATTTCATTCATCATCATTCATCAATTATTGTTATATTTATGGATGTGTTTGCCTTTATCCTTTTTTTGCAATATCCAGCATTTACTGTTTTTTTTCTCTTTTCAGGTTGTTGGTTGGTTTCCGTCATAGCAGATATATCTTGTACAGGCTTTTGTTTTTTTCCTGCCTCGCCTCCAGAGCTGTGACATCAGTTCCAGGACCATTTACGCCAGGTCACACACTCAACAGGTGCAGGGAGGCTGTGCTTAGCCTTTTTGCTAGCATTTTCTTTTTTGTTTGACCCAGTGAGTCTGGATGTCCTGTTTTCAGGCAGGGGTAGCGGTATGTGGGCCACTTCTACGGTCCTGTACAGGGTTTAGCCTGACCCACATACCATGCCTTTTCTTAATTTGGCCAGCTCACCTGGGTCTGACTGTTCATTAAACTTTTGGGGTTCTTTTTAGTTTTGTTCTGGCCACAGGAAGGAGGTTAATCTAGAAAAAAATTATTTGCTAAAGAAAATAAAATAACTTTTGCAAATTTGAACCCTTTTATCTCCTGTGCTCTCTATCAATTATGCAACCTTTGGGTCATAACAGCTGCTTCTTAAAGTAGTCATTCCATGGTTATTTCATTAATAATAATATCATTTTCCATTGGTATTGATTTCATTGTGTGTTGGTTCTATAAAAAAACCGAACCTCCAGATTGTTTTGTTTCCAGCTGTTTTTTTCACAGTAGAAAAATGACTTCAGGTGGAACAACAGAGTTTACCGGTACTTCTGCATACTTGTCCATGACACTGTGATGAAGTGTCTCTGATTTGGCTCAGAATTGGCTCAGAACCCAGGTAGGTTTGGTGCCGTCGCTTGTTTTGAAAACGTGCAGGGAAAAAACAAGGCTTTATTTCCACATGAACCATATTTTCCAGTTTGTGGAGCAGCTACTGTGGCGCTGTCTTCCCTTGTAGATACTAATGCTAATGCTACTTCAGATTCACTGCAATGGGGGACAGGCATAACCCCACGTGGATGATGCTAAAGTCACATGAACCAGCTTTTTCTGGGTCCCTCGTTCCTCTTGTTTTGTGTGAATGCAGCCAGTGGAGGTGACAAACCACTTTTAAACACAGCATGTGTTGGTAAGTCGGGGTGACCTATCAGATTCCAAAAAGAGCGTGGAAAAGTGTTTTTCAGCGGAATGACACCTTTAAATTCTGGTTAGAAAACACAACATGGGGGGGGGGTCCTATTCTTATGTCCTCCACAAAAACACTTTCCTGACCCGGTGCTCAGGTTTCAGTATACTGCTATTGTATTAACACAATGCAACTGCTCTGCCATAACTGGGAGCTCCACTTCAAATTGCTCTATTACTTTAAACCATGTAATAAATTGCTGAAGTCTGTATGGTGCTGACCACAGGGGTAACCCAAGAAGACAACACTGTTTTTATTTCAGGCTATTTCCTCTGCTCTCTGCCACACTCTTGTCTTGTTAGCTACTGCTATCTGGAAAACATAACATGATAAGGCTAAGCGCTCTGCTGTTTTAATGTAATTGTACTGTGTAATTGCAGGCTTGGTTAACACTAAAAGCTGCAGGTGTGCAGACATTTCCACTTAATGTTCCGACACTGTGCTTTGGAGATAAAAACCAATAAAACACACATCACAGGTCGAATTCAACAGGCCAGAGGACATGTGAAACAGCAGCAATCTGGTGTCTCATCTTTATCCTGCTAACAGAGCAGCAAGACCTTACTGCATGAACCACGATATGGAACTGTGAGAAGGATTAAAACAAACTTATTTATGTTTGGACTGGAAGAAAATAAAAGAACAACTTGTCAGGGAGGTGGTGTTAAACAAGGACAAACTGTGAAGGAGCTAGCTGTAGACGGATGATGTCGACATTTTCACAATGATTTTAAATTCAGAATTATATATTCTGAATGAAATATTTCAGAATTTAAGCTAATCTACTTTGTGTTTTCATGAAAATGTTAATGCTGGATAAAGATTTTCATGGGAAATGGGTTTAGTCTGCTTTACTTTATTCTGCTTTACTTTATTCTGCTTTACTTTATTCTACTTTACTTTATTCTGCTTTACTTTATTCTGCTTTACTTTATTCTGCTTTACTTTATTCTACTTTACTTTATTCTGCTTTACTTTATTCTGCTTTACTTTATCCTGCTTTACTTTATTCTGCTTTACTTTATTCTGCTTTACTTTATTCTACTTTACTTTATTCTGCTTTACTTTATTCTGCTTTACTTTATCCTGCTTTACTTTATTCTGCTTTACTTTATCCTGCTTTACTTTATTCTGCTTTACTTTATTCTGCTTTACTTTATTCTGCTTTACTTTATTCTGCTTTACTTTATTCTGCTTTACTTTATTCTGCTTTACTTTATTCTGCTTTACTTTATTCTGCTTTACTTTATTCTGCTTTACTTTATTCTGCTTTACTTTATTCTGCTTTACTTTATTCTGCTTTACTTTATTCTGCTTTACTTTATTCTGCTTTACTTTATTCTGCTTTACTTTATTCTGCTTTACTTTATTCTGCTTTACTTTATTCTGCTTTACTTTATTCTGCTTTCCGAGCTAAGGTACAGAGGGTTCTGAATACCGTGAGGACGTCTACCCCAAGAAAACAATCACATTCAGTTCCTGTTTGATTTCATTTCAAACAGGAACATAGAAGATTAAATACTGCGTGTGATGTTTGCATTTATTTTTGTAATAATTATGAAGCAGCAGCTCGACCCAATCAACAGACTAATTAATTCTGATCATCTGTACAGAAGGATATTAGAGAAGACAGACAGGAATATGTTCCCACAACAATGCCGGCAGAACAGAATATGTGCGTCATGGCAACAAGAGAAAACATAGAATATGTACAGAATGACAGGAATAACAAACTGTTCCCATGTAATTTGGAATTATTGTAAATGTGGAATAAATCAGTGACTCTTCTGAACTCAGTTTAATTGGGAATAGACATTTTCAACTGGAATTAGGTGTTCATCTCAAAGAGGAATTAACATTTATTCTGAATTAAACAGGAATAAAATCTTGCATGTGAACACATACTGTGTCCTGTTTAAATGTCCAGGGGGTCAGAACACAGGTTTGGTGTCTGTTAGAGGAAACACATCATCTCCAACATATGTTTTCTAAAGAAGTAACAGGCAACTATGCACCATCATATAATGATAAACTGACAGTGACTGCGAGTGATAGTACTGACTTTACAGTATGGTTGTCATAGTGATAGTACTGACTTTTTGTTCAGTGTTGTTCCATTTATTTAGGGGGAGATTTCAATCCATATCCCTGGAAAATGACTTTCCAGTGGTAGTGGGTCGGGGTGAAGGGGTGAGGGAAGAAAGGGGATTGGACCTTTGTTACCTCCACGAAGGAGGTTATGTTTTATTGTCCGTTGGTGTGTCTGTCTATCTGTTTGTCAGCAAGATAACTCAAAAAATTATGAACGGAAGAAACTGTTACATGTTGATCTATAAAGGTCAAAGGTCAAGGTCACAGTGAAGGTCAACAGTTCAAACACATCAGTGGTGATATCTCAGAATCCAGACCAGAAAGTATCAGGTGTTCACTTCGTCTGACCTTCTGACAATGTTATAGTTGCAAAATGTATGACCTTTACCTTAAAGCAGGTTATTGACATATTTAGTGAAATCAGACAATATCTTGTGCTTCATATTTAACATTAGTGACATTTGGTCGTTGTGCGACGTCAAATAACGTCAGAGTGACGTCATACGTGGTCGAATATTGCAATGGACATATGTGAAAAACAACACCCAGGATTTCTGTGAATTTTTTTTAAACCCTAAGGGATCGTTAATGACTGATTAAATAAATGGTTAGTGAACACGGAACACTACTTTATAAATAAGTTACGAATATCCAGATCCAAACCTTGGCAGACTGGTGCTGTCTGAACTGTCAGAGTGATCTAGTTTTTACCTATTTTCACAACGTGATATTTTCTAACGGTCTTTATGAAGTCCAAATCATGTGGCATAATTCAAACTAGATTTGTATATATATATATATATATATATATATATATATATATTTTTTTTTTTTTTTTAATTTTATTATTATTATTATTTGTTTTTCGGATTGTAAGAAGCAATAAAACACAATTTTCTGATAATTCTTCAACTGGCACGCGGCCTGAAAATGTGAGGTGGGAGGACCAGCGCATTTTGTAACAGCAGCGGAGAAAAGAGTCGGATTTATTTGTTCTTAAAATCACACCTTCATTCTCTCCAAAGTGGTGAGGCAGGCACACATTTGAGTCCTGACGAGGAGACTAATTGGCACATCGGTATGGCTACACTCATTACACACGCCCACACTTGACATAAATAGCCTGGTGCTTGTGAGGGGATAATGTTTTCCAAATAGGGAACTGCATTATTTATCTGCACATAGATACAATATGGAGCTGGACTGACAGTGAGGAGCTTCTTCCAACATATCACTTTCATTTCTCCGTTTATCTTCACTCATGAGTCCTAAAGGTTGTGTTTTGTCAGGTTATTTGATGATGGCACAGGCCTCCACACCGTCTGCTCATAAATGAGCGGCCGTCAGGGTGAAGTGGAATATCAGACTTATTAATAATTCTTTTCTTCTGTCCTTTTCCAAAGCAGTTTCAAGCCGGGCCTTTCATCTGTGCTCCAACTCACCACTGGTTCAACAGATGTCTGCAGGTAACAGACAGAATGATGATATTCAACACAGAAGACAAACAGGTTCTGCTCTGAACCTGGAGAGAGGATCAAAATTAAACCACATGTTAGACATGGGCGAAATATAGATTTTCGCAATTAATTGGAGTTTTTTGTTGCAGCCAATGCAGCTCCAGTAGTACCCCTGATCCTGTAGTACCCCTGATCCTGTAGTACCCCTGATCCTGTAGTACCCCTGATCCTGTAGTACCCCTGCTCCAGTAGTACCCCTGCTCCAGTAGTACCCCTGCTCCAGTAGTACCCCTGCTCCAGTAGGTTTAGCTTAATTTCCTGTACTAGAGCGAATCTCTCTCTATCTCTCTCTCTCTGTCTGGAGTGGATCTGTCCTTCAGTGTGGTTCTCCCCAAGGTTTCTTCTTTCCCACTGGGTTTTGGAGTTTTTTCTTGCCAAGAAGGAGGAGCTAAGGACAGGGGGAGGGTCAAAGGACAGGGGATGCTTGGGACTTTATCTATTTCTGTGTTTGATTGTTCTTGTAAAGCCCTGTGAGACCACATTGTTGTGACTTGGGATCAAAACATTAGAACATTTACCTGCTGAAAACTATCCACCTCTAGCCGAGCCGTGCTAGACTCTTAGCGGCAGCACACGTGATATGCTTCAGTAGTAGTCTAGTCATGATCCATACAACTTTTGTCTAGATTTCCCTGAAACTGGTCGACCAATCATGCTGAAACATAGATTCAGAGGGTGGGCCTAACAAAGTGATGCTGCAACGATTCGGAAAGAAACAAGTGTAAACAACCATAGAAGAAGAACGACAGGTGTAAATTTCCTTTTATAAAAGATGAGTGAAGAATGTGAGAAAACGTCAACAATCTTTAAATTATTTTTACAAAAGCGACAAGAGTCGTTCGGCTCCATAATCCACCATTTTGTTTAGTCATTCCTAACTTTCTCCGGGCTCTTCCGTTAACTTTCAGGCGCTCTAACTACGTCATCCTAAAGATTACACTGATTGGTTGTAGTACCGTCCTATTGCATACAGAGGAATTTGAAAGACAACCTTTTAGCCCCGCCTCCTCTGACTATGAAGCACCACTAGAAGCATACATGGAATGAATAGGGTTAGCACGGCTAGGCTAATCGTCCTCTGGATTGTGCTAAAACTATAATAATAGTTATAATATACAACTAATAGTAACTAATAATATATATATATATATATATATATATATATATATATATATATATATATATATATATATATATATATATATATATATATATAATAATATAATGTGCTTTACATTCAAGGAGGGACATAAACATAATTTTTGTGAAGGTTTTAACATAACCAGTCCCTCCAGGATGTGTCAGGCCTTTTTGCAGATTTTTTCATCCCAAAATGTCTGATGTTGCATGAGCTTTTCTGAAAAAAATGTGATGAAAGTTCTGGCACTTCTTCGACTTTTGTTGTGGGAAGAAGTGAAAGTTGCGATAAATAGTTCTGATTTTCCTTTTTTGTAATCAAGAAGTAGAAGTAAGTAACATTTCAAATATTTAGTGACTGGAAAACTAATTCAAATTCATTGTGATATTGTCCTCAAAACTTTTACCCAGATGGAAAATAAAAGATTATGAGGATTACAAAAATACAACTAAATATTTTTTTCCAAATGCACCTGTTGCTTCAAAGGTTAAAGTTCATATGACCTCACAACACTAGATGAAGTTATAAAATGAAGTTATAATATGATGCCAGTAAAAAACAAACAAAAAAAACATTATTACTAGGACTGTGTACTGTGTAGTAGAGGCAGATATTAGGGAGTTATTAGGCAGTTATTAGGGAGTTATTAGGGAGTTATTAGGGAGTTATTAGGCAGTTATTAGGCAGTTATTAGGGAGTTATTAGGGAGTTATTAGGGAGTTATTAGGCAGTTATTAGGCAGTTATTAGCAGATATTGAAACAACCTTTCAAATATGGTAAATAAAATATTACCTGGATGGCAAAAATGCAGTAAAAAAGTACTGTTGGTACTAGAGCATCATTTTAGTCGTCAAATGTGAACTGCTGACCATGCACATGTTGCTTCGTACTGTAAGGTAAACAGGAAAGGTCAGAAGGATTGGCCACATTTTGCAGGAAAGTCGCGGTGATTTGTAAAAATTGCTCTGAATTCATGGGGATTAGCTGAATTTGTGTAGAAGTTGCAAATCACAACATTGCAAAATCCTGGAGGGTCTGATTAATGAAATATGAATGTGTTTTTAGATTTCTCTGTCATCTGTACTTACCTATTTTAACCCTCCTCTTGTGTTAGCTTTCAAGTAACATACCCCATGTTAGCGGGTCGGTGGCGACCCGTGTCTTATATCAGCTGAAAAATACACTAAAAACAATTATCTATCATCCAATTTTTTTTCTCATCTCTTGGTTACCTTGTTAGGCTTCCTTATCCATGAAAATATTGGTTTTATTATTTTTGGTGTGGGTCTCTGGGCCTTTTTTCTGTCAGTATACCCCTCAATTTCAATTTAAAAAAACGATCAAATTAACCTCAAGAGAATCATATAAATAAATAAACATATTTTCTGTTACCTGATTATTACTGAGGGGTATTACAACACATCTGTTAAATTATTTTTATTGTTGTTGTTTTTATTTTAATATTATTAACTATAGTAAACATCTATGGTGTTAGGGTCAGTTTCGACCAATATATATTTACTTAAAGAAAAATGCTAAAAAAAAAAAAAAATCCTTTTTCAGCAATAGAACTTAAATACAAATATATAATGAAAAGCAGAACAAGTCAAAACAGAAAATATAGATTTGAACAGCCAAACAAACAACAACCAAGAAGAACCAAGATCAAGTTCCAAAACTAATAAATAACAAAATCAGAGTAAACGTCTCTGTGTGTAAGAACTTGCATGTGTATGTGTGTATGTGTTTAGATGCATTTGTGGCAAAAAAGTGACACTTGTAGTGTGTTCTTTGCAGATATATCTGCATATCTACATCTGTATTTCTATGCTGCTCTTGGTCCTCTCCCTCATTTTCACCAAAAATATGTGACCCACCACCAGTAAACCAGTCATAAGTGTGTGTAAATACAAACAGAGTTATGTGTGTATCTTGGTAGAGTGGAAACTAAGGTTTAAGATGGTGAAAAAATGATGTTTCTATCATAAGTAGAACCAAAGTTATGGTCATTTTAATATCCACATTTGGACATATTTTACAATTTGCATATTTTTAGATATTGTCCGTTAAAGTTTTGGACTGTTTTGGGGTAGGAAGTCCTTAGCAACGCATAATAATTTGTATCCGATTGACACAAATTGTTGACAGATGTTAAAGGACACTCTGATGGACATGTCACAGAAGTTTTATATATTATAATAATAGGACAGAAGTGTGACGTATTATAATCATTTGGCTTACACCATTGGACAGAACATTCAATATAAGCTTTTACCTCGTACCAAACACTTGGGTGTTTACCCACGGAACGGAGATCGTTTTGTTCGGCGAAAAGAGGTGGAAGTCGTCTTTGTCTTTGCTCAGCAATACCTGAACTTTTGTCACCGCTTAAATAATTGACTCAATAAACACCTTTATTGATTGGATTTCAATGTAATGACCACAGGAAGTGAACATAGAGGTGTTAAGGTACCGTTTTTTGATAAGGTGTAAACACTAATAACAAATCACCTTCCAGCCTAAATTTGGCTGTAGCTCTGAACGGCTCAGCGCGACTTATGCCTGGTTTGGTGGTGGCGGGTCACATATGATCTAGAGCTTCTTTCACTGTGAATCTTCTTTTCATTTTTGCCTGATACAAATTGGAGATGTGCACAATGACCAACTCTATACTGAATTGACCCAACATGTCTGGACATGTCTTTGTTTTGTTTTGATGCAGGTAAACTGGAAAAAACAGCAAAATGAGAATCCCCTAAAGTGGGAGAAGAGCTGTCTGTCATTGTGTTGACTGACAGTCCACTTATGATTTCAGTTTTGGCTGTACTTATTATTTTATAATATTGTTTTTATAGCCGACCCTAACAATACAAATGCAACAATTTCAATTAGAGCATTTTAGAATTTTGTGAAAAAAAAAACTTTTTTGCTTTATTTTGTTGAAATAGACAGTTTTTGTTTGTATTTAAAATCCAAAACGGGTCGGTGGCGACCCTAACACAAGAGGAGGGTTAAAAAAGTTTTTGGGGAAAAAAAAATCATCAATAGAATTTTTTACAAAAAAAGTCATATCGTCCAGCTCTACCAGATGTAGATGAATGTTATGAAGCAGTTTGGAAGAACTTACTAAATAAAAACTGAGATCAAAGAGAAACTATTTTTCAGATAAAACCCATTTTTATATTATTTTACATTTTATTTTATAGATAAATCTGTGTGTAACATGGATAAAAGGACACCAAAAGTACATGCTATCTTTTTAAATCATATCAATCATAAATGATTGATATGATTTAAATGAGCAGGTTCTGTTTGTACCACATCTGGACAACATGGGTTCCAGCCCAATTCTGGACTGAAACAGACTGATGAAAAACCCACATATGTGGATTTAAAACAACCCAGTGAGTCGACATTTATACGGAAATGATGAAAACAAAAAACGTAAAAGTGGCGCCTTGTCTTCAGTTTACATCCGCGTTTAGACGAGCGTATTCACGAGGAAAAATCCTTGTTTATACAAAGATGCAACAGTTGGAGAAATACGATCGGATAGTCCAGCCAGGCCACTCTCCTCTTCCTCTTCCTCTCTCCTCCTTGTCTCTCTCCTCTCCCTCCTCTTCCTCTCTCCTCCTCGTCTCTCTCCTCTCCCTCCTCCTCTCTCCTCTTCGTCTCTCTGCTCTCCCTCCTCTTCCTCTCTCCTCTTCGTCTCTCTCCTCTCCCTCCTCTCCCTCCTCCTCTCTCCTCTTCGTCTCTCTCCTCTCCCTCCTCTTCCTCTTCCTCCTCCTCTCTCTCTCTCCTCCTCCTCTCTCTCCTCTCCCTCCTCTTCCTCTCTCCTTGTGTGGCCTCCTACACTGACCACACACTGCACTAATTGAAAGCGATCCTACATTGTCCTTTCTCCAAAGCGTTCTGGCTCACGCCCAGTTGTTTTCCGCCATCGTTGGCGTTTGACAACTGGCCTTTTCGAGCTGTGCTGCTGTGCGGCATGACCTTCGACCCCCCCGCTTCAGATTCTCCACGCTCTCGCTCAGAAAACACAAGATCAAATCGGAGGCAACAGAGACAAAGAGAAAACACAGACTTGCAGCTTTTGTCTGGTTTATCAACAGAGCGACGCTGTGCAGGAAAGTACAGGTTCAATCCAGTTTGAATAACATTCACACTGATTCTCCATTCAGACTGGATCAGGATTTAAGTTTGTAAAGTTTCTGTTGTTGTGAGTCCTCAGGATGAACTCTAAAAAAAAAATAAAATTGGGCCCAAAATGGCGCCTAGAGGCACTCCACAGTAAATGGGAAATAACTGAGCACTGATAGACTGATGTATTGTCACATTCTGTACTGCAGTAGAAGTACAGCTACTGGTGTGACAAAATACTCTGATAAAAGTAGAAGTACTGATTCAACTCCTTTGCTGAAGTAAAAAAGTACATCTTCTGAATTGTCATCAAGTAAAAAGTAAAACTGCATTTATTTGCCATGAATGCAATAATACTTATTTTAAACAGGGAAAATCATAAAACTTTCTAAAGTAAGTAGTAAACTTTTAATCGTGAGTTAGTGTGTAGATGATGTGTTTGATCAGGTCACAGTTACTCAGTTTAGTGGATATGGACAATAATAATAATAATAATTTCGGAAAAATGAAAAAAAGTCACAATTCAGTTGAAACGTCATCTTTAAGACATAAAAAGTATTTTAATCTTGCATAAAAATATTAAAAACGTATTGAAAAGATTTTTAAAAATGCATAATTATGAGCTAAACAGTCAAAATTGTTAGATACAGTTATATATATATATATATATATATATATATATATATATATATATATATATATATGAGGAAAAAGAGTTGTCCAAAAATGTATATCCCAGTATAATTTGAGCCACTGGTGGTATACGGTATATATCACAGTATAGTACTTTTGTAGGATACTATACATAAATAATAAAGTATAAATGACAGCAGAACAGTTTGTTAGTGTCATATAGCTCCAAGTACAGTCTTTCATATTAGTGCAGAATTTCTTCACAGTCAGGAGTGTGATCAGTCAAGAACCACAGAATACAGGAAGCGGTAGAGCTGACAAAATTAATGAGACACGTGGATTTGATCCAATAAATCACTCACTGCAACTTTTTACAGTTGTTGAGGGTGATTTATAAATGTGTACTTACATATGTGATTATAACAAGACTAAGATGTTACTGTTTTAATTTGAAGAAAAAGCATATTTCATGTGAAGCTATCATTGAGAGTAGCTAGTACAACACATCTCAAAGGTAACAATCACTGTAGCAGCACTTAGCATGCTATTTTTAGCAAAATAGTTTGTAACTGAACAGTGATTTTAGTTGCCAACACTCAGCCAGATACCATGACAAATAGTAACTCAACTGTATACAGTAAACTATATGTTTTATATTTAAACTAAATGTTTCTGCTAACACTGTGGTGCTAGCTGCTTCTTCGAGGCAGGCGGCAGACGTTCAAAACTTTTCATTACTGCCATCTAAATGGTAAATGGACTGCGCTTATATAGTTCTTTCCCACCTTCATGGTGCTCAAAGCGCTTTACAGTAGCCTCACATTCACCCATTCACACACACACTCATACACCAGTCTAAGGGTCTGGGCGGCTGTGACTCAGTTGATAGAGTGGGTCGCCCAATAACCAAGAGGTTGGCGGTTCGCATCCCGGCTCTGGCTGTCCACATGTCGAAGTGTCCTTGGGCAAGACACTGAACCCTGACTTAGGCCCCCAGTAGGACTGACCTTAGACCTTAGAAACCTACTGGTGTATGAGTGTGTGTGTGAATGGGTGAATGAGAGGCTAATGTAAAGCACTTTGAGCACCATGAAGGTGGAAAAGAACTATATAAATGCAGAACATTTACCATTTAAGGTCAAAGGTCAGTCCTACTGGATTCTGGATTCTGAGATATCACCACTGATGTGTTTGAACTGTTGACCTTTGACCTTTACAGCTCAACATGTGATGGTTTCTCCCTTGAGACATTATCAATCATCTCTGAAAGTTTCATCAAAATCCGCCCATAACTTTTTGAATTATCTTACTGACAAACTAACAAACAAACAAAAGTACTGTAAAACATAGCCTCCTTCATGTAGGTAAAAAAAAAAATGAGGGAAAAGGGAGAGAAAGCAAAAAAGAAGAAAAAAGGAAGGGAAAAAAGAAAAGAAAAATGAAGAAAAAAGGGGAAAAAATTAAGGAGAAAAAGAAGAGAAAAAGAGAAATAAATCTGAAAAAAGAAGGAAAAATACAAAAAAGATTTTTTAAAAATTTGGAAAATTAAGAGAAGATTTAGAGAAAGTAAAAGCAGAAAAAGAAAAAAAGGAGGAAAAGAAAATGAAAAAAGAAAGGAGAGTAAAGAAAATCTATTAGAGGTGAAAACAGTTTCAGACCAAAGTAAATATTTTCATCCAAAAGTAGAGTGATGTTCCAGTTAAACAAAAGGTGTGTGTGAACTGTGTGAACTGTTCTTATCAGCCTGTGTGAACACTAGCAGGGTTTGTAATGTAATAGGCTCACAGCGCGCTCGTAAATCACCTGAGGACGTCCCACGCCACATGCACTGACACCCCTAATCCACCACCACTGTCTTTATTAAAGCTGCTGAAAATCATATATGTATGAAAAAGTCCCCACACAAATACTGTCCCCTGGAGGCACTAAATACACACTCTACTGCTTTACTATGCATTATACAACGCTCTGTGTGTGTGTGTGTGTGTGTGCTTGTATTCTTATATTTATGGGAACATTAATCTGTTCACGCAGTCATACCATGGGGATCAGTAGCTGTGTTTCCATTACCCTTGGAAATTCACAAAATGTAAACAACTGGTAATAGAAACACCTGAATTTAGAAAAAAAACACTCAAATATCAATAAAAAATTTTTTACGATTTCCTGAGGTGGTTTTTCAGACGTTTCAATATTCTAATACAGTTAGTACAGTACCTCTACTTATGTAATTCATTCATTCCAGAAGTGATTTTGTATCGTGAATTTTTCATAAATAGTTACATTTTACATGTCAAAGTCTGATTGGTTCCAAGTCCCCGAAAATACTACCCCCTAAACCCTTTAAAAATTATAAAAGTATACACATTTTGTATGAAATATGTGTTAAAAGTCAAAGAAAATGTAGATTTAGATTTTAGATGTAATATATTGGTGTCAGTGGGTAAATGTGTCTTCACTGACTGAACATGAACCATTAAACCATTCAAATGAACCAGACATGTGGGTCATTTTAATACCAGACATGTGGGTCATTTTAATACCAGACATGTGGGTCATTTTCATACCAGACATGTGGGTCATTTTCATACCAGACATGTGGGTCATTTTCATACCAGACATGTGGGTCATTTTCATATCAGACATGTGGGTCATTTTAATACCAGACATGTGGGTCATTTTCATACCAGACATGTGGGTCATTTTCATACCATTGTGTCAGTGACTCTGTCCTTTACGCTTGATGAATGAGGGTCAAAGGTCACCAAAAGCATCATGGGTAGCTCCCTTATAGTCAATGAGATGCTACGTACAGTGCGTATTTACAAACAGTACTGTGTTAAGGTCTCTGAGGTTTCGTTTCGTTTAGTAAAGTGAATTTTATATTGTATTTAGAGCTGAAAAATTTACATAAAGGTTTTTCATTAATTGGATTATTCGTTAGCTGGGTCAGTTGAGGTACCACTGTATATCACAAAAGTGCAATGTAAACACTTTTTCCGCAATTGTACATCATGGTCACATGATCACTTCTCTGGGAGTGAAAATGGTGCAATCCACATGGACAGAGGAGGAGAAATAATTCAGTATAAAAACAGTGTGATTTTAGAAACAGTAAACATCAGAGAAATACAGTGCGATATCAACCTGTTATATTTAAGTGTAGGTCCCCACGACAGTTATATTTAAGTGTAGGTCCCCACAGCAGTTATATTTAAGTGTAGGTCCCCACGTCAGTTATATTTAAGTGTCGGTCCCCACGACAGTTATATTTAAGTGTAGGTCCCCACGACAGTTATATTTAAGTGTAGGTCCCCACAACAGTTATATATAAGTGTAGGTCCCCACAACAGTTATATTTAAGTGTAGGTCCCCACGTCAGTTATATTTAAGTGTAGGTCCCCACGACAGTTATATTTAAGTGTAGGTCCCCACAACAGTTATATATAAGTGTAGGTCCCCACAACAGTTATATTTAAGTGTAGGTCCCCACGACAGTTATATTTAAGTGTCGGTCCCCACGACAGTTATATTTAAGTGTAGGTCCCCACGTCAGTTATATTTAAGTGTAGGTCCCCACAACAGTTATATATAAGTGTAGGTCCCCACGTCAGTTATATTTAAGTGTAGGTCCCCACGACAGTTATATTCAAGTGTAGGTCCCCACGTCATTTATATTTAAGTGTAGGTCCCCACTAGTAAATTATAAATCTGTGTCAAATATACAAATGTATGCAAATTCTATCCTTTTTTTCCCGGAAGTCCCCATAAAGCATGGGGGAAAACAGGTGAAAAGTTTGAAAGGTTTAAACATGTGTTTAGTTTTTTTTTTAATTAATTAATGAATATCAGTGTTTCGCTGCATTCATTTAGTGGCAGCCCGCCGCCAACAAAATGAGCCTGAACTACAGATACATATCTTGAATCATATACTCTTTGCACGAGCACATTCTGGAAGTGACAGATCAGCTGATCAGAAAGGAGGAGGAGGAGTGCATTAATGCGATTCAGGCAACGAAAAGGTCGACCTATTACGGTAGTTTGAGATAACTCATCATTTTTAAAAGTTAAATAGATATTCACCAAATATTAACAGCCAGCTAACGTTACGTAACATAACAGCTGAACTTAACTGTGCTCGGTGCCTACTAAGCTAAGTTATAATATAGCAATAAGCTAATATCTACACGACCTAATGCTAACTCCAGATGAGTTTATGGAAGCATTTCTCAAAAAAGAGAAAAATATTGACGAGGATGAGCCTAGACAGGTATCATTAACCTTTTACTAAAGTCATAGATCATCATTACTTATGTTCACATTTGGAATTAAGCACAAGTGTAAATGATCTAACATTAATGTTTTATGTAATTATATAAGACAAGTAACAGCCAGGGAGGAGTGATGGAAGAAGAGGTCAAAGGTCAGACTGGGAGCATAAATGGGTGAAAAAAACATCAGATTTCATTCACAGACAATGGTGAGTGTTGAACTGTTTTCATTATTACTAATATAGCTACATGACAATATTTATTTTAAATCAAATTAATTCAGTGTTACTCTGTCCCTATAGGAATGTTCTGGATGCTGCTCAGTACCAATGGACCAGGCCTGGAAGAATTTGACCAAAGAGTCTGAGAACTTTTCTACAAAAACCCTAGAAAGATCTGGTGCTCTGAGGCTTGAGACAAACTTTACCACTGAGATATTTATTATTATTAGGGACCGGGCATGCAGGGTCGAGGCCCTATGCATTTTCACACTATGTGTGCAACGCATAGGGACTCGGCCCGCGGTCGCGATCTGCTAGCGTAAATGGAAACACTCAAAAATTATCTCCTCATAGGGCGTTTGTCGCAGAGACCTAAAAATGGTACCAAATTAAAGAGCAACTGGTGAATCCAAAAAGTTGTATATAACTTTTTAAAAAGTCGTGTAGTTTTTGCGTCACAAGTCCTGCCATTTGCGACCTCCGACACTCAAAATTTAAATTTGAGATTCTCCCAACATGTGATATATCGTGACGATCAGGACACTGAGCCGACGTCAACTAGCGCAAAACATTTTAAATTAGATGTACGGTTTGGGAGATATCGCAATGGATATTTGCGTTTTTTCGACAGTTTTTGGCAAAAATACTTTTTCGGCTCTACGCCTCTTTAGACTGGCAGATGACTCCCTTAACATGCACGCAATTAAATGAAATTATACATGAAGAAAAAATATGATTCCATCCCATAATATTAATTTTATCAAGAAATGAACGCACGGAAAATCCCGATAAAATCACTAAAATGGCCCAAAAATGGACAGGACGTTCACAATCTGCCTTTCAAAGTAAAAGCCTTAAAAATCTAAAAGCTGAACCGCTTGGCGTAGAGACATGAAACCAACGCCAAAGGTTTCCTTGCAATTGCCCAAAAAATTCATATGCTGGTACTTATGGTCTGTCTCCTACAGAAAGTTCGCAATCTGGACTTGTTTGGAAATCGTAAAAAATTAACTCGTCAGAAGTCTTTTGACGCAGAGATTTAAAAATAGTACCAATGGATAGAGCCACCTGAGAAAAATCTTTGTATAAATTGTTTTTGTATCTCTTGTAGTTTTTTTGTTTCAGCCCAGGATATTTGCGATACCCGAAAGTTAGAAATTAAAATTAAATATTCCCCAACATGTGACATATTGTGAGAATCAGGGGGATGAGCAGAAGTTGCCACACCAAACATTTTTGAAATACAATGTACGGTTTGGGAGATATGGCAATTTTAGTTTATTTTTTTAATTTTTTTCAGAACTCTGTCAGCTTCTCATCCAGCTGGCAGAGTCTGCACATGGCGGCCACGCCCCCTTCAACTCCTTATATGGCACATCATCTGTATCTTGGTGCAGCACAGGAGCAGCCGTGACTGAAACTTTGATGAAAATGGCAAAATATAAGAAATGATAAACAGCAAGTGAATGAAACTTTCCAGAAATGTAGTCATACTACCTAGGAACAATATAAACCAGGTTTGGAAGATCCAGCTAATTTAAAATTTAAATGAGACTCAGTAGTTTGGGGGGATGTCTGGTCTCAGCCTCCATTCACTCCCATGTTAATTTGGATCAAATAAATTCTGTAATTCGTCTGATTTTAGTGTTTTTAAAACTGCCAAATCTCGATAATTTTTGACCCTACAGGGGAAAAAATTACATCTACTTGTTCCTCAAAGCCTCCTGCCACTCACGATCATATTAGTTTTCAGCTAGCATTTATGAATCTCTCAAAAATGGCAGTAGTTCGGAGGTAAGATTTGTCTTGAAAGCCAGTGACAGAGGGAGAGGCTCTTAGAGCAGCGCGCGTCTGTCTAGGAGAAAAAGGTGGGGGCCGTTACCATGGCAACGGAGTAGCTTTGATTAACAGGTGCAGACAAGAGAACTATAACAGACTGTGGGAGGTGCTTTAACATGATTGACAGGCAAATTCTCTCATAGAGACACAAGAAAAACACTTGTTTTTCACACCTACAACACACACACATATATATATATATATATATATATATATATATATATATATATATATATATATGGTGTGTATATACACACATATATATGGAATGACCTACACATATGGCATATACACAGTGTATATGTATGTTTTATATACACAGTGTATGTGAAAAATACTTTGCTCCATTTTCCCTCTCTCACTCTGCTTTTCTGCCCAGCAACAGCCACACCCTCTAATACTGAAAGCTGATTGGCTAATATGCTCCCACTCCCGTACACCTATACATGTGACATACACTTTGCTCCTATTTGTCTTTCTGACTTTCTGCCTAGATACAGCCCAGCCCACTAATGCTGACAGCTGATTGGCTAACACTCTCCCACATACATGCGGTGCTCCGACCACGCCCCCTTCCTGTCCATATTTGGCACAACTGCTGTGTCTGGCTCCAGCAGAGGAGCTGCTTTGACTGAAACTTTGATGAAAATGCCATATTACGGAGTATAATTTGCTCATTTTTAGATATGAGGGTTATAACGTGGAATGGCATGGGACGAAATCCACGCATAAAGTCGAGGTCCCGATCCAATGCTGCTTGCAGCTTTAATTATTATTATTATTACAATATAGTTAGAATGATTTTTTGTTTGTTTTCATTTTACCATTTGTTTGTTAAAAGTCTAATAAATCACTTCTAGAAATAAAATCTGCAGTGAAGTGTTATTTGTTTGCGCCGCCACGACTCCCTGGCGCACCTGCCCCCGCTGTAGGGAAAAGTCCTAGACACTGAAATGTATTTTATTTTTCTTTATTTCATCTTCTAAAAATTTTAGGAAAAAGATATAATGTATATATATTTTTAGATATATTTTTTTATTTATTTATGTTGGAGAAAAAAAAGATGTTTACACTCACTACCCAATGACTAAGTGACAAGTGACAAATGTATGTCCTCATGAGACATAGAAAACAATGTGTGTGTGTGTGTGTGTGTGTGTGTGTGTGTGTGTGTGGTATTGTTCTCCTATCTTCATCACTATGCCTACCATTGTCTTCCTCCCACTGTGACTGACGACTCACTTTAGATGTAGGAATGTCTATTCACATCTGATTTACTGTAGACACTCTGTCGCTCTCTGTTTCTCTCTCCCCTATCTGTCTCTCTCTCTATCTGTCTCTCTGTTCTCTCTCTCTGTGTGTCTGTCTCTCTGTCTTTCTCTGTCTCTCGCTCTCCTTCTGTCTCTCTGTGTCTGTCTGTCTCTCTGTTCTCTCTCTCTCTCTCTCTCTCTGTCTCTCTCCGCTCTCTTTCTCTCTCTCTCTCCCTGTCTGTCTCTCTCTCACTCTCTCTGTCTCTCTCTTTCTCTCTCTCCCTCTCTGTCTGTCTCTTGCTCTCTCCTCTCTCTCTCTGTCTGTCTGTCTCTCGCTCTCTCCTCTCTCTCTCTCTCTCTGTCTGTCTCTCGCTCTCTCCTCTCTCTCTCCCTGTCTGTCTCTCTCTCGCTCTCTCTGTCTCTCTCTTTCTCTCTCTCCCTCTCTGTCTGTCTCTTGCTCTCTCCTCTCTCTCTCTGTCTGTCTGTCTCTCGCTCTCTCCTCTCTCTCCTCTCTCTCTCCTCTCTCTCTCTCTCTCTGTCTGTCTGTCTCTCGCTCTCTCCTCTCTCTCCTCTCTCTCCTCTCTCTCTCTCTCTCTCTCTGTCTGTCTCTCTCTCCTCTCTCTCTCATGCATTCATTCTTTGCACTGTGTTTGTGTTCTGTATTGTCGATACTCATCTGCTTTTTTCTCTCCATCCTTCTAACTTTGACAGCTAAATTGGAAAACGTCAAATCCATTAAAGCAGCTGACAAACACCAAGCAACGATGGAAGATGTGGAGTTAGTGTGAAGTGACTGACAAAAACACAACAGGTGCAAATGACTGAGTACAAGTACTTCATTACTGTATTTATATAAATGTAAAGAGTATAAAGTACAGATATTTATATAAAAATGTAGGGAGTAAAAACAAGTTTCCAGAAAAAATAAATACTACAGCAAAGTACAGATACTTAAAAATGTACTTAAGTACAGTAAAGGAAGTACTTGTACTTAGTTACTTCCACCTCTGCTCATGTGTTTTAAATTTTCCAATTTGTTAAGGGTCATGGAAGGACAATAGTCTCACATCATGTTTGTGCTTCAGTCACCTCTAGTGAAACACAAGAATCCACGACTGAAAATGTCAAAGCCTGTCCGTCCTCTCTCCTAACACATGGACACCTGAAGACCCTGTTCCACCACATACCCACAACTTTTATTACCACGAACTCATTTGCCTGGGAAATAAGTTCCAGGTAATATGTGTGTTTTGAGTTTCCACCATGCCTCCAGTTTCCTGGAAGTGTATTCAAATAAGGTTCAGTCAGCCCATGTTGCCGATCTAAAGTCCCACTGACTTTCTGTCAAGTCTATTCCACATATTTCTGATGAAATGTTCAGCTCAAAGTGAGTATGCTATAAAAGAAAGTCTGCATTCATTACAAATATGAAGAGAAAAGACTGAATTCAGCAAATATGTGTGATGTACCCTAGCAGTGCTATCCATATTCATTCCATGTATGGGTCTAGTGGTGCTTCATAGTCAGGGGAGGCGGGGCTAAAGTGTTGTCTTTAAAATCCTCTGTATGCAATAGGACGGTACTACAACCAATCAACGTGACCTTTAGGATGACGTATTTAGAGCGGCAGGCATTTTCCTTGGTAGGTCACTCAAAGTACGGCCATTCTGTACTACAGTAGAAGTACCTACAGTTACTGGTGTTAAAATATACGAAATACTGATTGATTCAACTACTTTACTAAAGTAAGAGTAAAAATGTACTTTTCAATTATAATAAAAGTAAAACTGCATTTTTTATTGCAATTGATGAAATAATACTTAATTAAGCAGAAAAAAAGTATATGTAGATGATGTGTTTGATCAGGTCACAGTGACTCAGTTTAGTGGGTATGGACAGAACATTTAGGAAAATGAGAAAAAAGGCACAATTTACTTTAAAAAAAAAATTACCATTATTGACTCGCATAGCCACACTATCCTTACACTGTAAACCTGAATGAGTTAGCAGAACTAGAAATCAATTACCTCAATTATTTTAGTGGATGAAACTTAAATACAAGTTTCCAGAACTTCAAATGTAGATTCTTATTAAAATATGCTAAAATTAAAACATTAACTTAGTATTCTAAGGTTCTGTCAGTCCTACTGGGACTGGGTTCAGTGTCTTTGATGTGTCTGACGACCCGCTCTACTGACTGAACCACAGCTTTAACCTTTAACCTTTAACCCTGACGACCCGCTCTACCAACTGAACCACAGCTTTAACCTTTAACCCTGACGACCCGCTCTACCGACTGAACCACAGCTTTAACCTTTAACCTTTAACCCTGACGACCCTCTCTACCGACTGACCCACAGCTTTAACCTTTAACCCTGACGACCCTCTCTACCGACTGACCCACAGCTTTAACCTTTAACCCTGACGACCCTCTCTACCGACTGACCCACAGCTTTAACCTTTAACCCTGACGACCCGCTCTACCGACTGAACCACAGCTTTAACCTTTAACCTTTAACCCTGACGACCCTCTCTACCGACTGACCCACAGCTTTAACCTTTAACCCTGACGACCCTCTCTACCGACTGACCCACAGCTTTAACCTTTAACCCTGACGACCCTCTCTACCGACTGACCCACAGCTTTAACCTTTAACCCTGACGACCCGCTCTACCGACTGAACCACAGCTTTAACCTTTAACCTTTAACCCTGATGACCCGCGCTACCAACTGAACCACAGCTTTAACCTTTAACCCTGACGACCCACGCTACCAACTGAACCACAGCTTTAACCTTTAACCCTGACGACCCGCTCTACCGACTGAACCACAGCTTTAACCTTTAACCTTTAACCCTGACGACCCGCGCTACCAACTGAACCACAGCTTTAACCTTTAACCCTGACGACCCGCTCTACCGCCTGAACCACAGCTTTAACCTTTAACCCTGACGACCCCCTCTACCAACTGAACCACAGCTTTAACCTTTAACCTTTAACCCTGACGACCCGCGCTACCGACTGAACCACAGCTTTAACCTTTAACCTTTAATCCTGACGACCCTCTCTACCGACTGAACCAGAGCTTTAACCTTTAACCCTGACAACCCTCACTACCAACTGAACCACAGCTTTAACCTTTAACCCTGACGACCTGCTCTACCGACTGAACCACAGCTTTAACCTTTAACCCTTACGACCTGCTCTACTGACTGAACCACAGCTTTAACCTTTAACCCTGACGACCCCCTCTACCAACTGAACCACAGCTTTAACCTTTAACCCTGATGACCCGCTCTACCAACTGAACCACAGCTTTAACCTTTAACCCTGACGACCCGCACTACCAACTGAACCACAGCTTTAACCTTTAACCCTGACGACCTGCTCTACCGACTGAACCACAGCTTTAACCTTTAACCTTTAATCCTGACGACCCTCTCTACCGACTGAACCACAGCTTTAACCTTTAACCCTGACGACCTGCTCTACTGACTGAACCACAGCTTTAACCTTTAACCCTGACAACCCTCACTACCAACTGAACCACAGCTTTAACCTTTAACCTTTAACCCTGACGACCTGTGCTACCGACTGAACCACAGCTTTAACCTTTAACCCTGACGACCTGCTCTACCGACTGAACCACAGCTTTAACCTTTAACCCTGACAACCCCCTCTACCAACTGAACCACAGCTTTAACCTTTAACCTTTAACACTGACGACCCATGCTACCAACTGAACCACAGCTTTGACCTTTAACCTTTAACCCTGATGACCCGCACTACCAACTGAACCACAGCTTTAACCTTTAACCCTGATGACCTGCACTACCAACTGAACCACAGCTTTAACCTTTAACCCTGATGACCCGCTCTACCAACTGAACCACAGCTTTAACCTTTAACCCTGACGACCCACGCTACCAACTGAACCACAGCTTTGACCTTTAACCTTTAACCCTGATGACCCGCACTACCAACTGAACCACAGCTTTAACCTTTAACCCTGATGACCTGCACTACCAACTGAACCACAGCTTTAACCTTTAACCCTGACGACCCGCTCTACCAACTGAACCACAGCTTTAACCTTTAACCTTGACGACCTGCTCTACCAACTTAACCACAGCTTTAACCTTTAACCTTGACGACCCACTCTACCAACTGAACCACAGCTTTAACCTTTAACCCTGACGACCTGCTCTACCGACTGAACCACAGCTTTAAACTTTAAACTTTTACCCTGACGACCCTCTCTACCAACTGAACCACAGCTTTAACCTTTAACCCTGACGACCCCCTCTACCAACTGAACCACAGCTTTAAACTTTAAACTTTTACCCTGACGACCCTCTCTACCAACTGAACCACAGCCGCCCCTGAATAAAATGACTGTGTTGTGATTGAAAGTGTTTTGGTGTGATAGAAATTGGTGGTTATTTGCAGTGTTCTGAAATTATATTTAATCATCTACTACATCAGTTAAATGTATTTTTTCAATCATCCTTATTTGAAACAATAGAAACAACAGAACAATATCATTCTCAGCATTTAATGACTTAATTCCACTAAATTGTTCCTTATCTATGTTTTTGAGTTATGTTTACTTCTATCCACAATAGTTCCCCTTCATAAAAAATATTAGTTGGAAGAACTTAAAAAGAACATGTTACAGCAACTGAGGTAGTAGAAGTATTGCATTGGGCGACCCACTCTACCAACTGAGCCACAGCCACCCAATAGAACGGTACTACAACCAATCAGTGTAATCTTTAGGATGATATAGTTAGTTGACGGAGGACTCTGGAGAAAGTTAGGAATGACTAAACAAAATGGTGGATTATGGAGCTTAACGTCACTTCTGTAAAAATAATTTAAAGATTGTTGATGTTTTCTCACATTCTTCACTCATCTGTGATGAAAGGAAATCTACACCTGTTGTTGTTCTTCTTCTATGGTTGTTTCTGGTTGTTTCTCTCTGAATCGTCGCAGTGTCACTGTGATTGTTCGACTAGACAAAAGTTACATTGAGTGAAACTAGACTACTACGATAGAACATTAGGTTTGCAGTTGCTAGGGGTGTGTAGCGCGGCTAGGCTAAGTGTCCATGGATATGTAATCCAAATGTACATTTCTTTTTTGGTTTTGTTTTTTTAATCCATTTAAAAAATTAATTCAGAATCCAGCAAGTAAATGTTCTGCACTTCTATAGTTGTTCCACCATTCACCCATTCACACACACTCATACACCAGTAGGTTTCTAAGGTTCTGTCAGACCTACTGGGAGACTAACTTCAGGTTCAGTGTCTTTGCTCAAAGACACTTTGACATGTGGACACCCAGAGCAGGGACGTGAACAGTCATTGGACGACGTGCTCTACCAACTGAACCACAGTTCAGTTCCACTACACTGGGACGCTTGATAAAAAGCAAATAAATGTGTTTGAAAAAATTAATACCACATCTTCTCAACTTTAATACTTAAAGGTGTCATTCTGCTGAAAACCACTTTTCCACTTTTGTCCTTTTGGAATCTGATGGGTCACCCACAGTTACCATGGTGATGGGTCACCCACAGTTACCATGGTGATGGGTCACCCACAGTTACCAACACCTGCTGTGTTTGCTGCGTGGTGTGTCCCCTCCACTGATTCATAGAAAACAACAGAGAAACCAGACACTCAGAAAAAGTCTGTCCACTACACGTCACCATGACACTGGCGTCACCCACGTGGGGTTAAGCCCCTCCCCAATCACAGCAAATCTGAAGTAGCATTAGCATTAGCATCTACAAGAGAAGACGTCGCCACAGTAGCTGCTGCACAAACTGGAAAAAAACACACACAGACCCAGACATCCAGTAATTTTTCTATCCTCCAAAAACAGCTGGAAAAAAAACAACCCATTCTCACAGCATCCAATAACAATGGAGAAGACAACAATATTAATGAAATAACCATGGAATGACTCCTTTAAAATATGCTTTTAAAAAAAGCAAACCTTTTTTCTTCCTCTTGGTCTCAGGAGGTTAAACAGTTCTTGTCCTGGTCATCTGTGCTCCACAGCTTCTGTAAAAATGGAATAAAATAAAAACAAACTGTAGCTGGGTTCTAGATTAACCAAAGCAAATAAAGTTGCTGGTTTATTCTGATCTTAATTCTAAATTCAATAATTCCTCTGACATGGAAACAGTTCAGTGTTTTCTTCCAGTAGACATCCAGATGTTAAGCGGCTGTTCTGTCCAATCAGAACCCTCTGTACCTCCAGCTCTGAAAGACCAATTAGCTAGAGCACAATACACCTGTTTCCATGGAAACCTTCATTCAAAATTAACATGCCCATGTAAACATGAAAGAAATAGCTTTAATTTGTAATTATTTTATCCAAATAAATAATTGTGGATTAAAATGAGTGAGGATTAATCCACCGTCATAATTAATCTGATTAAAAATTCAATGGACAGTTTACAGTTGTTTGGTTGAAACTGTTGAGGGTGTTGAAGAATAATATTAATTATATAATACATTCATATACTTGCATATGTTTCAGATATTTTATCCTTGTGTTTGGTGTTTTTTTCATGTATTTTAGAAGACTTTTTGAATATGTTTAGTGATGTTTAGTGAACACTGATGATGTGTTCAGGTGCATCAGAAGATGTATTTAATAACTATATGAGCTGGTTAAACCAGTGACAACCGGGAAAGGCCGGTGGCAACTGGGGAGACAGTTGACAGCCTGGAAAGACAGCAACCGGGGCGGGGAGGGTTGGCAGCCCAAACCCGCTTCCTTCGAGAGGAGGAAACCCATTATAAGCTACAGATCGACTCATGGAGAAATACCACCGGGGGGCCCGAGAGGGGGGGGGGGGAGAACCCCAATCTGACGGATCAAAGGTTACCAACGAATGGCAATGGTACAACGATGACCGCAGTATGCAGATGGGGAAAAATCTGCAAGAATAGCCATGGCCTCAAGATTCACCAGGCGAGGATGAAGTGCTTGAGGGAGGAGAACGAGTCACAGCGCACAGATACCATATCTGATGAGATGCAGGAGGAGCTGGGCCAGGAAGCACCCCACAGAGCCAAGAGCCTCCGTGTGGCACCGCCTGTTCCCTCAAGTCTTCCCCTAGCGAAGGTTCGAATCAAGTAGCCACAGGCTTGCAAAACATCAGTGTGGGTGCAGTTCGACGAGGATGTCGACAAGGTGCTTGAAGCATCTACGAAGGGAGACGTGGACCGAAGGCTGTAGGCAATGACGTCCATCATCATCAGCCTGGCCAAGGAGAGGTTTGGTGCAGAAGAGAAGAGGCCAGCCCAGACTACCTACACCATGAACCAGAGGACAGCAAGGATCCACAGAATCTGGCAGGAACTAAAGTCCCTCAAGAAGCAGTACAAGGCAGCTACTGAGGAGCAGCGCCCTGCCTTGGCAGAACTCCGGGCCATCTTGAGGAAAAGGCTGATGACCCTATGCAGAGCTGAGTGACATCGAAGGCGCCGGAAAGAAAGAGCAAGAAAGCGTGCTTCGTTCATAGCCAACCCCTTTGGCTTCTCTAAACAGCTGCTGGGGCAGGAGCGAGATGGGAACCTGAACTGAAGTCACGGTCTGATCAACCGGGGCTGGGTCGCCTGGGTGAGGGTGTATGTTGTAAGACCCGAAACACCCGATGACCCCAGGATAAAACACTGATGATGTGTTCAGGTGCATCAGAAGATGTATTTAATAACTAACAAGCGTTTTTTTAATCATATTTTTCATATTAGTTTATTTTTGGGGGATTTTAGGATGTTTTATAAATATTTGTCTCTGCATTTATTTGTGTTTCTTTGTGTATTTTGTGGTAAATGTGTGTACAACAACAACCCTAGAAACAGAAAAGTCACCTGATATTAAATGTTTTTGATCATTATTAATGATAATTAATCCAAAGTAGAGCCCTGCACTCCTGCGGGACCCAACGCAGAGCAGTTCATTGTGGGACAAATTTTAAAAGCTCACTGCAGGCGTGGGCAGTCCCGCAAAATAAAAAAATGTTTGAAATAAAAGCTATTAATGATTAATTTTGCCTGTCATATATACGTGAGACGGGGGGAGGGCCTGCGAGGGGATCCTCCCAGCACTGAGCGGCCGACAGCCGAGGTTAAATCCCTCGGGCGGACTGTGACAGACTCCCTTAAGCTAGGATACTTGTTGACTGTCGGTTTCCTGTCAGTATCTAGCCTTAGTTTACCACCCGCTGCTGCATTCCCAAACAACCTGACTTCGAGAAGACCAGACCCCGGGGGCAGTCACCCTACAGGGCCATTACTGGCTGCACGCCATCCATGAGCTGAGCTGAGTCTAGATCAGGACTCAGACACCGGGCAAGTGGTCTTCCGCACACCACATTTCCTCTTACATCTGAATCCTAAGGGACCTGCGGGCGAGAGCAGGACTGAAAATCATAATTCTTTGTACAGTTATCTACCCCAACCACCACCGCTACTTATACTGGTTCACTGTGTATATGATATATACATTCTTGTAGATATAATCATATGTACATATAATACATATCATTATACAGTATATAGTCATATGTATATCTATGTACATATTTATATTCCCTCTAGGCTATATTTTTATTCATATTTTTCTCTATATTCTTATTAATATTTTACTTATTCAACTCTTTCTCATCTTGTATATTTCGTATATTGTTATATTTGTATTATATTTGTACAGTTGTATTGCATCTTTGCACAGTTTTAAGGAGAGTGTCGCTTCCATTTCACATGACAAATAAAGAATTCTGACTCAGATTCTGAAATTGTGTCCCACGCAGACCTCTAATCCAAAGTAACCCTGTGATTAATCTGATGAAAAACTGGAATCATGTGACAGCCATACAAAAAAGTACATGTTAAATTAAGTGGAAACCATTCATTTGACTACAGCACATACAGTACACTAGATAGATTTAGTTTGGTATGTTGTATATTTGCAACAGTAGGTTGCAAATATACAATAGGGGTTTAACAGAAGTATTAGTCTGAAAGACCAATTAACTAAAAGTGTTTTAATCATGGTTAATCAAAATTAATCCAAAGCAACCCTTTAATTCATTTAATTAAACATTTTAATTTTAATCATTTCACAGCCCCAATACTGATACAAGGGGAAAAAAAGTGTAAATGAATGAAAACTGATCTTTAGATCCGATGGGAAAACCCGAGCTCCTGTGATGGAAAGAGGGTCTTAAATGGGGCTGGAAAACCGAACACTCAAAATCATCCAAATGAAGAAGAGGGAAAGCCCTAAGTCCCCTTCTCCCACTCAGCTCCTGCAAACACAAACATCCTCAGTGGGTAAACAGCGGCAGCAGGAACACATCCAGCCCCGAGGACCCACCACAAACACAAGAGCTGGAACAATACAAGATGGAAATAAAACAACCATGGGATGGACAGAAAACAACAGAAGCTTTATTGTTTATTTTCCCAAGACTTTCTCCATTAACCCCTGTAGCAACTCATAACATAATAACGGCTCGTAATGTAATAAATTATTATATTATGTATAATAATTAATAATGTAATGAAAGCTCAGAATGTAACAATGGTTTATTAAAAAATGGTGATAATGAAACTCTTTTCACAGTATATATAAGGGAATTAAAACTTCAGTTTTTTTCAAGTCGACTTATCTGTCAATAAAGTCAAAATTGAGTTGACGGGTCATAATGACATCATCACATTGTCAGTGGAGGAACAACACAGACACACATCTGTGCAGAAATGAACAACTGGTGTTAAAGTTCACTGCAACATAACAATGTCCACTGACAAGACACAAGCATCAGCATTTTAACACAACAAAACAAAGGCTAACGTTAGCAAAGAATTTTCTGTTCAATTTAACTGAACAACAATAGTAGGTGAACATTTGTCCACATTTGGTCTGGACCCACGGCTCTAAAACTAGACTGTCCACACGTCTGTCACATGTCCTCACTTTTTACATTTCATCCTAAGGACTAAATGTGAGTGAACATGTGTGACAGATGTCCAGAAAGTCCAGTTTTAGAGAAGTCTGTCCAGACAAAATGCAGACATATGGTCACCCTACATAAAGTGCAAAAAGTTTAAGTCAGTGGCCGCCAAGATGACCACCCACAAAAATGTGTGTACTCAAATTTCCCACAAAGTACATAAAAATACACAAAGAAAAACAAAAAAAATGTGGAGAAAAATAATCTACAAAACATGCTAAAATTCAATGTGTCACTGAGTTTACCACAAACATGTGAAGTGCAGATATATTGCTTTGGGTCTAATATGTGCAGTCAAACCTCCACTTCTGATCCTGGATCTAAGTACAGGTCTGCTACTGACTCACATTCAACTGCTCAACTTACTGCTCAGGATTAAACAAACGTAAAGACAACATCTTAAACAACGTCTTAAACAACGTCTGAAAACAAACGTATTGATGCCACATTTTTCTGTGTTGGATCACAGGAACATTATTATTAGGAGAACATTATTCATACCAGTCAGTTCCTCCAGAAAAATGCAATTATACAATTGCATAATTCAACGCATAACTGAGTAAATATCACATGCATTCTTCAAAAAGGTCACAGATTTACCACAATTATATCATAGTTCTGTTCCTCCTCAAATACACGCGAGCTACAAAACTAGCACAAAAAATGTGATAAAATATCCAAAATACAGTTTATATGCAAAGATATCACCATGAAATTACATGGGCATATATATATATATATATATATATAGCTAATGTGTATCAGATGTAATGATCAATTTGAGTAAAGGTCAAAGGTCAAGGTCACAATTAACTAAAAGGTCAAAATTACATTATCAGTTATAACTCAAGAACGGAGGGTCACAGAACTTTCAGATTGGTACCAAACGGTGTTGAATGAAGATTTATACAGATTCTCTTAATTGTTATCACCTACATCCAATAGTTTTTGAGATCTCTGGAGGTCAAAGATGACATGTGGCAAAATTAACTTGTGTAACACTCTTCGCACTATTGTAACGCACTATTTTGATGTTTTATCAAATTATTTTGACATTTTATCACTTTATTTTTACATACTATTGTATGATTTTGTATTTTTATTGCATGATTTTTAGCTTTTATCGTATATTTTTTTACGTTTTATCGAGTGATTTTCTCATCATGTGATTTTGACTTATTATCACATGACTTTTGTCTTTTTATTGCATGATTTTGACTTTTTATGTTATTATTCGAACGTTGTATCGCATTATTTTGACATTTTTCTCATTAGAATTCACAGTAGAATTCACTCAGCTTTGTTGAAAATTGTAAACTGGATGGATTATTTTTATTTGTATAACCTTGCTTCAGATTTAAAAATACATATAATCCCTCCAGTTTACAAGTTTCAACAATTCTGAATGAATTCTACTTCATGCTCACCCACTTTGCACAGTTTAAAAACACTGCTTCAACCCATGTGTTTCGTTTCTGGCTCTCTTACTGGTTGTGTGAACAAACGTCATGCGCTACCGCGATCAAAGTTGAACAATGTTGAACTTTGACCGCAGCACAGCAGAGGTGTAGTTGTGGGTGGTCAGGAGCGTGTTCCTGCAGCCTGACAGCACCACATTCTGCACTGTTCCACGCCGCTGGGGAAACACTTGAACCCTATGAGATTTTACGCACCGCCATGCAACTAGCACTGGTTATGTGAAAACATCTAAATGGACGGGTTGTGGTGAAAGTCATCGTCATGACTCACGTAATATAATTAAAGAGCATTCCAAAACCAACAAAAGTTCTTGTCTGATACCTACACGGCCCTCGATGCAGCATTATCCACATTAACTTAAAACATGCACTGCTAGAGATTAAAATATTAACTAGTGTTCGAAGCACGACCACAGCTAAGAAATCAATTAACTTAAGGTTACATCAAAGACTGCCACGCATCGCGTCATGACACCTATTGCCAATAGCCTAGATGGTAACCGCACATATTTCAGTTAAAAATGATCTAGCCTACACTTAGACCTCCAGAGCCAGGGCCTTAAATATTCAGTGAAATAGGCAAATGACAAGTTGACATGCTCACCATCCAACATGGAACACCTGGCAGAACGTAGCATTTGGTTTCCACAAAAAAATATCTAAATAAACAAAATTTGTCTACAAAGTCAGCAGAATAACCGTGAGACAGTCGATCAAATAAGCTCTGTACGCATACAACAGGCCTACTTGTCTGTGTCACATAGCTGTTACACTTTCGTATTACATGGGTAGGCTAAGCTAACTGAGGTGTGGCAGTAGCACACTTGCGCACCTGAATACATCGAGACAACTCAGTCAATTCCCTCTACATTGATTTTTTTTTTTTTTCAAAATTAGCACTAAAACTAACTTTTTGTCTGGTAACTTGGTAACTTAGACAGAATTCCCACACCCAAAAGGTTCTCGAGCATTAACATAACCAGAAATTGTTACCTGATGACCCCTCTGCTGCAGCTGGGCCTAGCGTTCTGCTTACCTGAGGCTAAAAAGACGACGTTAAACTGCTAAATAATATATAATAATAAAGGTGTGCTTATACCATTTGACGTTCCCAGATGTAAATTCTCTTCAAAGAAATTTTGAACTGCATGTGGCATCGGTGGTAAGGGCTGGGATATACTTGTTAGACCAAATGTAAGCCTTTTGAACTTCCCGCGAAGTGACCTCTGAGTGCGCGTGACCTTTAGAATTCACTGATTATTCATGTTTTGTGTGTGTTTCAGATGCCCTCACTCAACAGCCTGGGATGAATGATCTAAACTTCACCCAGGCCGTGCAGAAATGGTTGTGGTATGCACCAGACCGAGCTGGGGGTGTCGCTCGCGAAAGGAATGCAATTTAGTTAAATGTAGCAATTAAATTGTTAAAATAAAAATCCTGTTTTCTTTAAAAAGGCATGTGTTTCATACTTACTATTTTAAGGCAATTAAAATGACCCAATTAAAAAGACTAGGCTAGATCCTGGCTGTAGATAAAGCAGGATATATAAGCCAGATATTTCTGGTAGGCTATCAATTGAAATAACATTGAAAGTGCATAGATTTTTAGTTAGGTTGAAATTTCAATGTTGTTTCAATATCCATACGAATTGAAATACAATTGAAGTTAGGTGTGTACATGGTCAAAAAATCAACATTGTTTCAATGTTAGCGGAGGGTGAAAAATGATGGTAAATCAACGTTGAAATCTGATGTTGAATCAATGGTTTAACGTTGACAATGCAATGTTGTTTCTACATTGTTTCAATGTCAGCTTGCTATCTGGGGTGTGTGTGTGAATGGGTGAATGTGAGGCTAATGTAAAGCGCTTTGAGCACCACAAAAGTGGAAAAGAGCTATATAAGTGCAGTACATTTAGTCAAATTAATTATATCCACTTTATTCAGCATTCAGGGTTTAGCATACTTCTATTTAAATTCAGGTGTTAATGTGTTCCATAAAGTACACTGTCATTTTGTGAGGTGACAAAACCACAGACACACACAGACAGACAGAGAGACAGACAGACAGACAGACAGACAGACACACACACAGACAGACAGACAGACAGACACACACACACACACAGACAGACAGACAGACACACAGACAGACAGACGGCAGGTGAGTCTGAGCTGATGTTTGTTGAGGTGTTTTGTGCTGAACACATTCTGGAGGACGAGGCGTTCAGGAAAATGGGGGATTCCAGCGTGGACATGTTCTTGTGTGTCCATTGTCTTTAGTGTGAAGACCAGGGTCAAAGCCCATCTGTGTGCTGCTAACTCTCCTCTGGCACCCATTAACCCACCGCCGTGAAGCAGCATAGACAAGCAGATAATCAGCTCCCTTTACCGTGTCAACGCAACCCCGTTTTTCCCTCTGACACTCTGTTAGCTTCCACTTCCTGCTCAGAACAGGCTCTGCAGCCAAACCACATTCACGCTGATTTAAACTCGAACACTGAGGAGATCCACAGCACCCTAACACCCACAGGGACTTTTTAAACACATAGCAATACTGTTTTTGTTTACATAAACCTTGGCCCATGACCCATACAGGCCACCAACGTTTCTAAGCCAATATTTGGAACCGATACAAATTATTCTTATATTTTTTTCCCATCAGCCTTAGTTGATAACCAATATTTCTGAGCTGAAATTCAAATTCAAACAGACTGACGTCACAGTTCAGTCTAAGCTGCCAGAGGGGCTTGAATGCTGGAGGAAGTACATCACCTATCACCTTCCTCTCTCTCTCTCTCTCTCTCCCCTTTCCAACTCTCTCAGTAGTATCTGCATAAGGAGCCATAGACAATAGGGTCTGCAGTGACTCACCTGTGTCTTGTGCTGAACTGTGACCCCAGGCCTCCTCCCCCACCCTCACCTGTCTGCCCCCCCTCCATCTACAAATGGACGTTCATCTATAGCCTGTCTGTCCATGGGAGTGGATCTGTCCCCAAGGATTCTTGTTTTTTCCCACTGGGTTTTGGAGTTTTTTCTTACTGAGAAGGAGGAGCTAAAGACAGGGGGGAGCTAAGGACAGGGGGGGAGCTAAGGACAGGGGATGCTTGTTCTCTCCACTCAACTAAAGCCCTGTGAGATGATGTTGTTGTGATTTGGGTCTCTATAAATTACATTGAATTTATTTAAATAAACCACGCACCAAACTAATTTAATTGGTCACCCAAATTAAGAGACTCACGTAACATCACTGACTGAATCACCTAACATCAGATCAATCATGCTTTGGTGGCAACAGCCAGGACAGGCACAAGGAGAAGCAGGGACAGAAGAATGTTGACTTTTGGAAGTCAGTGAGAATGAATGAAGTTTATTTGGCAGAATTAGATTAACATTAAATGGTGATAGCTTATCTTTAGCTTGGTAGCTGTTCATACTTGAAACTTCGATGAAATTGTGATGGCTTGAACAGTAATAAATATAAAAATGTAATTCAGTCAAGTGGCTAATTTTTCCATTTCGTAATTTTGATCTGAGTCTAAAATCAAAATATGAAAAACCAAGTATGTGTTTGTTTTGGATTAAGATTTTAAAAAATCCATCTCCTTTTTGTTTTTGATTGGCAGTTGAAAAACAAAAGAATGAATGGTTTAAATTCAAACTGTCTGAACTATTAGGGTCTAAAAACACAAAAAATAAAGGCACCACAAACTAATAAAAGTGGGGTTACAGATATATGAGCCCTTTAAAGCACAGTATTTTCTGCACTTACCAGGTTAAATAAAGGTTATAAATAAAAAAGATATTATTGCACTGGCCTGACTTGGTTGAATTCATATTGGTGTGACAGTAAAATGAGTTTGACACCCCTGCCCTGACAGGTAAGAGCGCCCAGATAATCCAATATGAGCTGTCTGCATGTCTGCAGCAAGGACACGCTTCCACCACACAAACTCATTTAAAGTGATGAAAGAGAGAAGAAGTCTGAATACATGTCTGAAACAGTGGAACAAGTTCCAGATGACAACAACACTTTTTTCTGTGTTTGTTTTAATCATCCATCCAAACTATATGCAAAAATATGAATATATATATATATATATATATATATATATATATATATATATATATATATACATACACACACACACACACACACACACACACACACACACATATATATATATATATATATATATATATATATATATATAGTCGTAAGTAACCTCAATTTTACATCTCTGAATACGAAAGAAAATTCTATTTACGAAAGGAAACAAACCTCTGAGATATAAATACAGTACATTACTACACGTAACTACGTAATTTATGTTTAAATGTAATATACATAGCATCCCATTGGCTATGAGGGAGCTACCCATGATGCTTTTCGTTACCCTTTGACCCTCATTCATCACGGAGCAGCTGTTGTGTCTCCCAGTAACACAGACACTTTAACGGTAATTCCTCCACCGAGACCAGCGCTTTTAGCTCACTGGAAAACAAACTGCACTACCTGAAGCTGGATTTAAACAACAAACATGATCCACCAGACTGCTGCATTCTCATTCTCACCCAGACGTGGCTCAACTCTTCTGTCTCGGGACACCGACATTAGCTTGGATGTGCTAACAATATTCAGGTCAGACAGAACCATGCTCTCACAGGTAAAACCTAGTGTGGTGGTCTTTGTATCTACACTAACAACAACAGCTGGTGTTAGCCTGGATGGGCTAAAATCTAGATCTACATTTTCTTTTAACACATATTTCATACAAATTCAGTAAACTTTTTATGAATTTTAAAGGGTTTGAATGGTAGTATTGGGGGCCTTGGAACGAATTAGGCTTTTTACATGTAAAATATGACTCTAATTCCGAAAAATTCACGGTACAAAAACACTTCGGGAACGAATTACAGTGACCTGAGAAACAGCCCGCCAACTGCACAAATTCAGAAATTAAAGGATAGACAGACAGATCCTTTATTAATCCTTTTTATAGGAAATTGCTTTTGTTACAGCAGCAGAAAAAAAACATTCAGAATGCCCAATATCACAGATCACCTTGATTAGGAACAAAGTTCAGTTCAAGTTAGTCAATATGAATTAGTTCAGTTTAGTTTAGTTCATTCTTCCAAATTATGAACTAGAAGTTCATGGATCCCACAATGAACTTTTTCGTTCTTTTTTTGTGTTATTGTAAACTTATTATTAACCGTTCCTGACGTTATCCTGACCGTAGTCAGGAAATCAGGGGAAAATCCCCCCCCTCCAGGGCGGAAGTAAGTACCTTACCCCAGGGTTAACTTCCTTCTGCAGGTTCTTAGAACACAAGGAGCTGTTTCAGTGAGTTTCATTTTCAATATTTATTTCCAAGAACGGGACAACACCTGCTCCGGTCAACGGTCACACTCTGTACATTTAACTCTTTTTCTCCCCTCCCAAAAACTCTCTGCACCCCTCTCTCTCTCTCTCTCTCTCCCTCTCTCTGCCCCGCCCAAAACGCTTCTCATTGGCTATTCCACAACATTATGTTGCCAACATTAGTTCAGAATAATACAAAAATGACATCTATGATAATGCTGTGTTTTGATCCCATTTTATTCCTTATAGGACTCAATAATTACAACGTGATAAGAACGAAATGTGAACTACATAAGAGCGCAGTTCAATAAATGCCAGAATAACCACGTTCACAACTTCCCATTCATTTGGCAAAAGTGAACGAGTCATTCACATTCGTCAAAAATATGATATAGTTCGTTCAATGAACTCGTTCAGGTACAACACTGGAGATCACACACACACACACAAAGAGATCATTATTAAGATCACTATTGCACGTTGAAGAGTCTAAATGCTGGCAGCAGTAAAGACTTCTGGTTGCGTTCAGTCTTACATTGGGGGGACATGCGGCTGAAGGTGCTCTGACAGACGGAAAACATGGTGGACGGAGCGAGCCAAGTGACCCCTACAACCTACAGATGTCACTTGTTATACTTGCAGTGTTAAAACATCAGTGGTGGTTTGTATTGAAAGTTGTGTCGCAAAATACATTTTTACAAACGCATCTATTTTTTTTTTCGCGGTTTCTGACGCCAGTTCTGCTAAGTGTGGAACAGCACTTACCTGCTATAAAATGTACACTTAGTAAGTTGTTTCTGTCCCAGGAAGTTTGTGACCCAATTCTTTTAATTTTAGCCTCACGTGTTTCACATATTTTGTGTGGTATTTACCCCTGTTCATTTGTCTGCTGAAACATACATCAGATGAGCAGTATTTATCTAGCCTAGACGTGCTATCCCTACTCATTCCACATATGGGTCTAGTGGTGCTTCATAGTCAGGGGAGGCGGTGCGAAAAGGTTGTCTTTCAAATCCCTCTGTATGCAATAGGACGGTACTACAACCAATCAGCGTAATCTTTAGGATGACGTAGGAGTCCAGAGAAAGTTAGAAATGACAAAACAAAATGGTGGATTATGGAGCTTAACGACTGTTGTCGCTTCTGTTAAACGAATTTAAAGATTGTTGACATTTACTCACATTTTTCACTTATCTTTGATAAAAGTAAATCTACACCCGTTGTTGTTCTTCTATGGTTGTTTCCAGTTGTTTCTCTCCAAATCGTTGCAGCATCACTTTGTTACACCCGTCCTCTGACTCTATACTTCACCGTGATTGGTCGGCCAGTTGCAGGGAAATCTTGCCAAAAGTTACATTGAGCAAAACTAGACTAATACGGTGGTACATTACATTTGCTGCCGCTAAGGGGGGCTAGTGCAGCTAAGCTAATATTTTTCCTGTCTTATTCCTCGTTGTGTTTTACAGTTTTTGGATTTTTGGTTCCTGTCTCTCGTCTGCTCCTTGTTGGTTTGGTCACATGAGTTCCTGGTACTGGAACTACCCTGCCCCCCACCCCCCCGACACCGACTTTTCCTAATCCCTGTCAAACCTGTACTGCCTTCTGGACCTTCATTTGACCCTCATCTGTACCTCATTGTTTCCCCAGTCAGTGACGTTTTCCACTTGGCAGTCATCAGAACAGCAACTAACTCACCTGCTGATTATTATTATTATCATTTCTGAGTCATTTCATTTGGGTCCGTTTGTTCTTTGGATTCGTATCAGAAACAAAACAATGCAGAGAGAGAAATATACGAAAAGCATGCTAAAAAAGTGATAAACAAACATTCAAAAACTCTTCTACAATTCATGAAAAAAACAAAAGAATATGCTAAAAACATTGGTTTAAATTGGTGTAAACCCTGGTCCTGGTGTGTGGTCCAGTTGAAACTCAGTCTTTGTACAGAATCACCTGCTCCACATTCCTTCTCTTATGTCTACATGTCAACAATTACATTTCCTGTTGAGTGACATTCTGTCACTTTATATCAGCATCAGTCAGGTGTTTCCCCCCTCCCCCCCACACACACACACAGATACACACCTCCACATACCCAAACACGTGCTGATGACTAAACTACATGCAACTCAAACATCGGAGGCTTCAGTAGCTACGTTTACATTATGTTTTTTTTTTTTTTTTATTCTGAATGATTTATTTGGAATAAAATAATTCTGAATCAAAACTATTTCCTTCATGTTTACATGGACGTGGATGTTAATTCTGAATAAATGTTTCCATGGAAACAGGTGTATTCTGCTCTAGTTAACTGTTCTTTCAGAGTTGGAGGTACAGAGGGTTCGCTTAACGTCTGGATGTCTACTGGAAGAAGACAATGGTGTCCACTTCCTGTTTTGCATTGGTTTCAACTATAAATATGTTAGACTAGATACTACATGTGATGCTTGACTATATTTTACATTTTTGTGATAATTATGAAGCAGCAGCTTGACCCAATCAACCACAGTAATCAATAAACAGTGGAATATGTGCATCATCAATAGCAAATATGTGTGTCATCTAGGGTTGGGTACCTAAAGTTGGTGTCGGTATGGAACCGCTGTAAACATTAAGGGTAGTAACCAGACTGAAATCTAACATGAATTTAGGTACATACAGCTGTTGTTTAATTACTAATTTAATTCATTACTGTCCACTGTTAAACTGAAGAGTGCACACACAGTGGTGAAGACAGCAAAATGGTGCAGTGTGGTTATAGTTCACAAGAGGTTCCAGATGCTTCCATATGCTACAAGTATCTAAAGACATTTACATGTAAAGACTGGAATATATCTAATGTAATGAAGCACATGGTGACACACAGTGTTTACTCAAGCCTGTGTGAAGAGCTAAGTAGCCTAGCACAGAGCTAATAGCATATTAGAAATAGAAATAGCCAGTGTGGAAATGTCAGACCCAAGAGATAAATCTTCAGATCATCTACTGTGGAGAAACTGGACCATGACAATGATAGAGTGAGTACTTTTAATAACTACAAATAATTAACTGCTGTATGTCAATTCCTCACCTGTTAACAGTTGAGGAATTCACCCTCAACTAATGAAATGAGATGTGGTGCTAGCTTAGTAACAATTGGTTAATAAGTTGTAACAGAGATGTGTTCTCAAATCAGACAGACTGGTTAAAGTCATTGGTTAAAAATGTTACAGTTCAATTGTATGTGTCTCTGGTTGTGGTTTATTTATTCTTCTTTTTAAAGTACCAATTTAAATGCCATTTAGGAACCAATTCAGTTTTGAAAGTACCGATTTGGTATCAGTATCGAAAGAAAGTTGGTGTCATCAACGCCAAGTATGTGCATCATGGCGACCAGACATGTGCAGAACGATAGGAATAATGTTAAAGAGGAATTAAAGGTGTCATTCTGCTGAAAACCACTTTTCCACGCTCATTTTGGAATCTGATGGCTCACCCAGAGTGACCAACACATGCTCCTTTGACAGTAGTTTGTCACCTCCACTGGCTGCATACCGCATTCACACTAAACAACAAGAGGAACCAGGGACCCAGAAAAAGCTGGTCCATCTGACATCACATGGACTTTAGCATCACCCATGTGGGGTTAAGCCCATCCGCCATTACAGTAAAATGGCAGATCAACCTGGTTCTGTTTTTTTTCTCTGCACATTTTCAGAACAAGCAACGTCATGAAACCTAGCTGGATGTTACTCTGGTAAAGGTAAACACATACATAGAGCGAAGGGGGAGTGTTCCTTCACATATTCTGAGCCAATCAGAGCCACCTCATCACCGCGTCATGGACATGTATGAGGGAGTACCGGTAAACTGTTGTTCCACCTCAAGTCATTTTTCTACTGTGAAAAAACAGCTGGAAACAAAACAATCTGGACATTTTTTTTAAATAGAACCCACATACAAGTAATTCAATAACAATGAAGAACACAGAAATATTAATGAAATAACCATGGAATGACACCTTTAAGGTGTCATTCCATTGAAATCAGAATTAAGATCAGAATGAACCAGTGACTTTATTTCACAATTCATGTTAATTCAGAATTATCCTTTACAATTGGAAATAGGAGTTTACATGGTTCATCTGAAATGGAAATAGTTATTTATTCTGAATTAAACAGGAATAAAAAAAAGTGTTGACTCATTCCCTTTAAAATCAATATTTAATTAATTTCCATGTGTTTTTATTGTATTGTATTTATTTTATTGTTTTTTAAAAAATGTATTTTGTTTATTTGATTCATTTGATGTGTTAAGTTGATGAAGGGAGGATCTATAGAAGCAGATGAACCTTTTGGCCTCTGCACTGTTACATTTGATTTGTATTGATACTTCATTATGCATTTTTCATCTTTTAAAGTGTGAAATAAACTAAACTAAATCTTAACCCACTTTCTGGTTCCTGTGTCACTTTAGGTTTATCTCCTTGGTTTTGCAAACTCAGACTCAGTTTCATAAGGCAGCCGTTGTAAAACATCCCTTGGTATATTTGGTGTTATTTTACAGTAAGTGGAGCTGCCAAACTGAGTGTGTGTGCTGGCCTGCCTGTGTGACTGTGTGTTTGAACAGAACAGGAGACATTTCCATCACAAAAGCAGCTGCTAAAACAAAGACACCAAATGAAACACGCAGGATTGTGCTGATGTGGAGCAAACACGATTTGATCTGTGAGCAAGGCAGACGCAGGCAGCCGGGTTAGCCTTTCACCTACTTCTGTCAGATATGCTCCACGCTTTATGCAGGAAATCCAGATTCAAATGAAATTTCAGCAGTATTGGTATGTGTTCAGTAAGAGAAGAAGGATGGCGGTGTGGTCATGTGTCAGTTTATATCCACATCTGCCCAGACTCATAACAAACACATGATATGAAGAGTTGGAAAGGAATTGAATAAAATTGTATCAAGTAAATTTTGATGAAGTAATGAAAGGTGTCACTGTATTGATGTATATTCTAGCAAATCATTTCCTTTATGTTTCGCAGCAGCAGCAGCAAACGGATGCTGAATTATTCCTGCTGTGGATTCCTACTAGAGCCCTGCACTCCCACAGGATTCCCGGGAGACCCAACGCCAAGCAGTGTGGCACGGGACAAACTTTAAAAGCTCACTGCGGGTGCGGGCAGTAGGGGGAAATACGCATTGTGGCAGCAGTGATAAGCTGCAGTCCTGCAAAATAAACACATGTTTAAAACTAGTATCTAGAGAATTTCTAATCTCATCCCTATTTTGTTCCAATCTCAAGTTTCTATGACAAGGCATTCTTGAATTAGAGCCAATAATGTGATTTAGACCTTTCTGCTAAATGTGACCATGACCTTTGACCTTTTTCAATATTGATAATTTCATTATATGTATATATGCGTCAGTGTGTGTAATATTATGATATTATATCCAGTATTGATTAAGTTATAGCGTGATATGTCTACACTGTAGATTTTGCAGTGTTAATTCGGAGACAATGGGACCAAATACACTCTAGAAGAAGTTAAATAAACTCTTTAAGTGTTGATTTAACACTGCAAAATTTACTATGTATGTTTGACATGCACACACACAGTGTTATACCAGTTAATTTTGCCACATGTCACCTTTGAGCTCTAGAGATCTCAAAAACTATTGGTCGTAGGTTATAACAGGTTGTATAAATCTTCATTCTGCATTGTTTGGTACTAATCTGAAAGTTCTGTGACCCTCTGTTCTTGAGTTATAAACAATAATGTGATTTTGACCTTATATTTAATTGTGACCCATGCCTTAGGGCAGCTGTGTTTCAGTTGGTAGAGCAGGTCATCCAATGACCGAAAGGTTGGTAGTTCGGCTCTCGCTGTCCACATGTCGAAGTGTCCTTGGGCAAGACTGACAGACTCCCAGTAGGACTGACAGAGCCTTAGAAACCTACTGGTGTATGAGTGTGTGTGAATGGGTGAATGTGAGGCTAATGTAAAGAGCTTTGAACCATGAAGGTGGAAAAGAACTATAGAAGTGAAGAACATTTGACCTTTACTCAAATATTGCATGTGATGCGCGTTTGCTATATGTATATGTCCATGTAATTTCATGGTGATATCTCAAGTATTCATTGAGTTATAGCATGATATGTCTCTGTGGACACACACACACACACACACACACACACTTCAATAATCTCTGCCAAACAATGTTAGGTGAGATCAGTAAAAGCTATAAATGTCAAGGGCGGAGGTGAGGTGAAGCAGGACTCAAATGCACAGTGCTGAAGGAAGAACGGATTTAATAACAAACTAAGAAACATAAATACAAGAACGAGACAAAACTAGAGTCAAAACCTGGGAACAAAACAGCCAGAGTCCGTGGTGATGATGAATGTCCGGGTTATGATGACTGAGGAGATGGAAATGCTGTCCGGGTTATGGAGGTGACAATACTGAATGGTCCCACACTGGCAACTGCAAGCCTAACTGCTTTTATAGCCACAGATGAGGAACGGCTTGCAGCTGCGCAGTGCGAGACCAGGTGAGTGTGGAGATGACTGGGGGAAAGGTCACCGGAGCAGAGGTCATGACAATAAATTATTAGTTTTAACTATCATATCCAGCTGAATGCGGACAAAACAGAAGTGATTGTTTTTGGCCCCAAAAAAGAAAGGTCAAAGGTCAGTGCTCACCTTGAGTCCATGTCACTAAACCCCACAAACCAAGACAGAAATCTGGGTGTAATTATTGACTCTGACCTGAAATTTAACAAACATTTAAAATCTGTTACCAAATCTGCCTATTACCACCTAAAGAACATTCGCTAAAATCAAGGGTCTTCTGTCCAAACCAGACACAGAAAAACTAATTCATTCATTCATTTTCAGTAAATTAGATTATTGTAATGGTGTCTTCACTGGTCTAAACAAAAAATCAATCAGGTGATCCAAAACACTGCTGCCAGAGTCCTGACCAGTACCAGGAAACTGGACCACATCACACCCAGTACCAGGAAACTGGACCACATCACACCCGTCCTCAAATCCTTACATGTTCTTCCTGTGGGTCAAAGGATAGAATTCAAAATCTTACTCCTGGTCTATAAAGAACTAAACGGCCTTGGACCCAAATACACCCTAGACCTACTGGTTCCATATGAAGCATCCAGAGCCCTGAGGTCATAGGTCATCAGGAACAGGTTTACTGTGTGTTCCAAAGATAAGAACGAAACAAAGTGAAGCATCATTCTGTTACTCTGCTCCTAAACTGTGGAACAAACTACCTGGATACCTGAGGTCTGAGAACAACTGTTAACTAGTGTTAACTAGTGTTAACTACTGTTAACAGTAGTTAACACTAGTTAACAGTTGTTCTCAGACCTCAGGTATTAACACTAGTTAACTACTGTTAACTACTGTTAACTACTGTTAATACCTGAGGTCTGAGAACAACTGTTAACTACTGTTAACTACTGTTAACTAGTGTTAACTAGTGTTAACTAGTGTTAATACCTGAGGTCTGAGAACAACTGTTAACTAGTGTTAACTAGTGTTAACTACTGTTAACTACTGTTAACTAGTGTTAATACCTGAGGTCTGAGAACAACTGTTAACTACTGTTAACTAGTGTTAACTAGTGTTAACTAGTGTTAATACCTGAGGTCTGAGAACAACTGTCAGTTCATTTAAATCAGATGAAAACATTATTGTTCACTGGAGCTTTTACTTAGATTATTATTTGCTTTAAAAAAAAAATTATGTCTTGATTTTAATTGTCTTTTAATGCATCTTTATCATTTTAATTTTCTTCTGTTTCTGTTTTTGTGTAAAGCACCTTGAGTTGTCCTGTACATGAAATGTGTTATACAAATACATTTGCCTTGCCTTGTCTATCATATATACGTGAGATGGGGGAAGGTCCCACAAGGGGATCCACAGCTGAGGTTAAATCCCCTGAATGGACTGTGACAGCCTCCCTGAAGTTAGTCTACCTGTTGACTAACGACCTCCTGTTGGTACTTAGTCTTAGTTTACCATCCGCTGCAGCATTCCCAAGCAACCCGACTATGACAAAACCGGACCCCGGTGCGACGGGAGGCATTACTGGCTTCACACCATCCACGAGCTGAGCTGAGCCTCGTACAGAAGGACTCAGGCTCCTGAACGACACCACGCAAATGGTCTTCCCTACGTCACATTTCAACTCATGTCTGAATCCTGCATAACATGGGACTGAAAATCATAATTCTTTACAGGAGTGGGACTGGAAATTATGTCCCACGCAGACCTCGAATTCCTACTTTCTCAAATACTGTAAAAAAAAAAAAAAATCCCTAAATTATGAAAATACTTAGGTTTATAAAGTGTGCAAATGCAAAATATGTGAATAACCTGTAAAAAGTTTATCAGTTTATCATTATTCCATGTGTTTTATTATAGATCAGTTCTACAAAGACACTAAACTCTTAGTAACAGAAACAGAAAATGGTTCAAATTGTGTCTAATTTTCTTTCGACATTTCAGGTTTTTCACATTTATTCAGATTTTTCACATTTTATTGTTACAGGATAGTTTCTAAATGTCTATTTTCATAATATAATGTTAGTATTTCCACATTCTGATTTATTTACCCAGGCCTAGCACCCATGGCTCTGGAGGTAAAGTGGCTTGTCCAATAACTGTAGGGTTGCTGGTTCAAATCCTGCTCTGTCCTAGTCATTGTGCTGTAGTGTCTTCAGTGTCAGTCAACATTATATTTCATTTAACTGTCGAGGTAGAACCGGATGAAACAGTTGATTTCAGCAACAATCTTGAATGGATTTAACAATAATAGTCACATGAATCTACGCTAGGTTTTTATTTAAAAAAAAAAAAAAAAACAAGTCCACATGTTGGGGTTGGAGGTGTGTGCGCAGCCTGTTCACTATTAATCTGACTGCAGAGAACACGTGCTCCGACGGCACAGATGTTGCGGTCACACGGAGGTACACACTCGCCAACTTTGCCAGGCAGGGGTATTTATTTTTTGTGGGGGGTGTGTGCATCTTTCTTATGTTTGCAGCATTTTGTGGATGCAGTGTGTTTGCCCCTGTTGACCACCGTACAATGCAAGTCGATACGACATTCTGTCCAAGCGAAACGCAATACAAGTAATGCAGTATTCCAAATTAGTATTTTATATTCGAGCGTATCACAAATATTCAAAAATCATGTCCCATGAATGTTTGGTGGTGGTTGGATGGGTTATAGGTGGAACCTGGCAGATATGCTTCCATCACACCACTACGACAGTGGGAAGGAATAATGGATCCACTGTATGCTATATGAATCTACTCCATTCTTACATTATTACCTTCACCAATTCTGGTCTGTTTGTTTGACTGTACGTTTGTCTGTCTGTCTGTCTGTTTGTCTGTTTGTCTTTCAGCAGGATTATGTGAAAAGTTCTGAACGGATTTTTATGTAACTTCCAGAAATGATATATAATGGATCAAGGAAGAACCCATTAGATTTTAAACAATGAAGGTCAAAGGTCAAGGTCACAGTAAAGGTCAACATCTAAAACACATCAGTGGTAATATCTCAGGATTCAGACAAGATAGAATCTGGTGTTTTTTTCATTCACATGGTCTGATCTTCAGACATCAGATGGGTCAACAACTATGGCTCATTCATGTCACGTTTTGATGTCATATGGCACTATATCAAGCCTTGGCGGAGGTCTGCTGTCTCTGACTCCCTCATGATTTGGTCTTTTTAGCTCATGATTTTGACTTGACTTAATGTGCCTTATATATTTAAAAAACTTCAAAATAAACCATTCATTGACAGTGCGCCTTATAGTGCATAAAATACGGTATTAGTGTTATTAATATATGTCTGTTTGCTGGCATTCTCCTTTCATTGAGTCAGTCTTGACACAGTGCATAATTTCTCGAGTTATGGCAAAAATAGGACATTTGAAGACATTCTGTCCTCCTGAGATAATACATTAAGAAGAATTGAATGGACAGATTTATTATACACTGCAGAGTGGAAGACAAGCTGGAAACGTAATCCATAAAAACTCTCCTTTGCCTGCTTTACTTTGCCTGTTAGAGTCTACGTGTCATTAAAACAGTGATGACATAGTATAAACACTGGGCAATAAATAAAGACATAATAACAAACTACTTGTTTTCTCCTCCTCCTCCAGAGGCTTTTGCCAGTTCCATGACTCATAGCAGTTTAATGGAAAGACCGACCATCCCATTCATGTTTCTGTAGAACGTTTGTTGGTTAACGACCCACGCCGGCCCCCGTGTCAACACTCTGACAGAAGGGACACAAGGTGGTGCTCAAACCCACAGCTATGTCAAGGCCTGGCATGGAACGAAGCCTTGGAAGACCGACTCAGGGAAATCAGCAGAGCTTTGGCTCAGCTTCACTCCTGCCTCGGCCTGCTAATGGCTTTCCAAGTTTAGGGCTGCCATTTGTCAGCTTGAGTGATGTCTGCGCCATGAGGATCAATCACTTTCCAACAACCATCTCTTCAGCATAAAAAAAAAAAGTACAGTGCTCCGTAATGTTGGTCCCAAAAGCTGCAGGAATATGCTCCTGGACTCCAAATGAAATAGTACCTAGAGCTCAAACCTTCAGGTAGAGCAGTAAGTGTTCTGGGTAGAGTACGGATAATGGTACAGAAGTGAACTGAAAAACAAAATAAGAATAAACTTGGCAAACTCAAACTTGTACATTATACAATATGACGCTGCCAAAAACCTCAGAAAGATAGATAGACTGTTGAGATAGGCTTTTTTTGTATGCCTGGATCGTTTTCAGCAGGTCTTTGAAAAACCAGAGGACGGTCCGTGTGTGCTCTTTCACTACAAATGTCTCGTATTGAAGCCCTGCAAACAGGATCCAAACAGGAAACACAGAGAACGTATGGGATTCTGCCTATGATGTGGGTGACTGAGACAGACAGACGGATAGGCAGGTACGAAGGTAGGTAGGTAACTAGGTAGGCAGGCAGGTAGGTAAGTAGGCAGGTAGGTAGGCAGGTAGGTAGGTAAGTAGGTTGGTAGGTAAGTAGGTAGGCAGGTAGGTAAGTAGGTAGGCAGGCAGGTAGGTAGGTAAGTAAGTAGGTAGGTAGGTAAGAAGGTTGGTAGGTAAGTAGGTAGGTAGGCAGGTAGGTAGGTAGGTAAGTAAGTAGGTAGGTAAGTAGGTAAGTAGGTAAGTAGGTAGGCAGGTAGGTAAGTAGGTAGGTAGGCAGGCAAGTAGGTAGATAGATAGATAGATAGATAGATAGATAGATAGATAGATAGATAGATAGATAGATAGATAGATAGATAGATAGATAGATAGATAGATAGATAGATAGATAGATAGATAGATAGATAGATAGATAAACTGACTAAAAAAAGTTTCATCATCTTCTACACGTGTGGACACTAAATCCAAGTGGAAATTTATATCTACAACCGACCTTTTCTAAGTATATGTATATATATATATATATATATATATATATATATATATATATACATATATTATTATTATATTACTGTTATTTTACACATTATTTCATTATTTGACTATATACCTATTGCAATAATGCCGTTCTGAAGCCAGTCAGCCCAGCAGGTGATTGTGTTTTTGTAAAGCCCTGTGAGACGACTGTGTTGTGATTTGGGGCTTAAGAAATAAAATTGAATTGAATTGAACATTAGTTTACAAATAAGTTACAAACATCTAGTGATCTAGTTTATTAAATCCTAAATATATCCTAAGCCTGTATTCTTGGTGTTGTATTTGGGTCCGCCCAGGTTCTGGCCTTGTTTCACCCTGTGTCTGAAGTGTTTCTAGACCTATACATGTAATGAATAGGGATAGCATGGCTAGGCTAACTGTTTGGGTCTTTATGGGTTAAATCCTTAGCGGGGTTATTGCCAACAGCTGGGCTTGGATGTGCATGTGAACATAGAGAGTGTGAATGAAGTAACAGAAAAGGCAGTGGGCCCACAGGTGAGCCCCGTGGAGGGGTATTTCACAGTCCTGTAGGCTGACTAACTCTGACAGGTCAGCTGGAAGACTCACTGCCAAGAGAGACTCTCACCACAAAGGCCAGAGCTACCGCACACACACATACATGTAAACACACGCACACGCTAACACACCGCAAAATTATTTCCTCTTCAATCTGCCACACTATAACCCAGTCGCTGTTTATTGACCTTTACCACAGCGCTTTTCACGAGGCAATTGTTGTGTTGGCTGTAGGCACAGAAATATAGCTGCAACCGCTGGGCTCGCTGCTGTAAATCCTCCGTCTTCCAGCTGGCTTCCACACGCTCGGCTCAGCCTTCACAACAGGACGTGCTGAGAATCCCCGGGGGAGGGAACACCTCCTGACAGCCATGATGATTGGATCATCAAAGAAGACGAGTTGATGTTTTAACCATCATTAGTACAGTAACAAATCAATTACAGAGAATCACAACAGTAAATAGATGTGTACGTCACTGCCCGAGAGGAATCACACTGCACATTCAACACTAACAGAGTCATATTCTGTGTATAATGACAGAGGAATCACACTGCACATTCAACACTAACAGAGTCATATTCTGTGTATAATGACAGAGGAATCACACACAGGGTTAAATATAAATGTGGGTCCCCACTAGTAAAATATAATTTGGTGTGAATGTGGCCCTATGCAGTAAATACATAATTTTTTCCAGAAGTTCCCATAAAGCATGAGAGAGTGCAACGAAAATGTGAATTTTTCAAAGGTGTTTACAGAGCATATATATATATATATATATATATATATATATATAATTTTACAGACGATTATTTTTTTAAATCGGCTGTAATAAAAACCCACTTGAAATAATCAATAAAATGGATCATGCAGGTCATGCAGCTCAACACACTGCACTGTTTTGACCATTTGTTGAAACTACTTTGTCAACTATACTTTCATTACAAAACCCAAGACCTCAGGAGGCCTTTCAAATAAAAACATGTGTGAATAAAAATAAGAGGAGAGAATCACACCGACACAGAACGTAAATTTAAACTCTCAAACATCAGTTGTTCTGAAATATTTGCTGTGTGTCTTTGGAGACGTGGACTCTCACTATCCTTCAGTGGAGTAAAGATTAGAGATGGTGAAGCCATCGCTGCAGATCCGTCAGGGCGGCAACTTCCTGTCACCGGCTGAATGCCGGTGACACGGCGAGTTGTATTTGGCTGACGAGCAGCAGGGGAGCAGGTGGGCAGACTGAGGCTTATCAGCCGGGGTTACGCCACACCTCCCACCGCAACCACTGACACAACCACATGCAGAGAGAATAAGAGAGGAGCGACGGGAAGGAGGGGAGGAGGATAAATGACTGCAACAGATATGGGAGCTTTTACACACACAGAAGTAATATACTGAGGCTAAGAAACCAGGTTTAGTTTTGTACCAGATAGAAAAGATATGGCGTCCACACTGGGCTCAGTCAAATGTCACGTAAATATGGCAACGAAACGCTATATATATATATATATATATATATATATATATATAGTATAGTGTTATAGTGCAGTGTAAATTGTGGCGCAGTGTGTATATATATATATATATATATATATATATATATATATATTAGTGTCTGGGGTCACACTGTTGCCCCACTGGGGGCAGTAAAGCGAGGAAACTCAAGTCTGGTGTTGTGTAAGCAGTAAAAAATGCCAGGTTTGCTGTCAGGAAGTAATGCAGGGCTCTGTGCATGCGAATGTGCAATCCCAGGTGTTACACTAATCGAGACCTTGATACGTCCGCCTGAGCGAAACGATAAAATTGTAGGGTTGTGTAGCAACATTACACCTGTATGAAGACAACTGATTACACAGCGGGATAAGTCTGAAAGCGGTTTTTCAGTCCTAAATGTTTCATTTAATGTGCTCCTGGGCTGTGCTCTTTACTCCACTGAGAAGAAGCAGCATTATCCACAGAAAAGAAGATCTGCACGTCTGCACGTCTGTCTGCATGTAAACACAGGCTTCTCTTTCTATGGCAAGAAAAACATTACGTGCTCCTCTGATTGATGAAAGTGCCATGTGTGCAAGCGCCTCTTTTACATAGTGATGAGCCTCTCCCACAGCTCCCATTCATCATCTGACACTGGAATTGTTGCGTTCATCTTAATGCATTACAGACCTAAACAGGTCCGAGGTCACATACTGCCGTCATGAATCCCTCTGTCACACTCCAAAGGGGAGGAGGGGTATCATCGGAGAGCTTGTTTAGGAGGGTGCAGGCGAGATGTGAGCACAACCACGCTGTCACTTTAATGTTTGTATCAACTGGCTAACAGTACCTGCATGAAGACAGGTCATCAATACCGCCTGTCCTGGGGGTCGGCTGTGTTGTATCCATGTCGGAGGATAAATCTACCCTAAAACTCTGTCATGCTGTGACAAATAGTCACTGCAAGTCTGGTTTACATTCCAGAGCTTGTTTTGTTGCACAGTGGATGTCTGGCATTCATTACTGAGCACATGATCAACATGCCGTCCTGTTGTCAAATCTGTGCTGTATCATTAGTAACTGTTATCCCTAAAAGGACGGACAGTCAAAAACAAATGGTCCTTTACATACGTGTTACGCACCACTAAAAACCTCTGTGTTCAAGCAACCATCAAGTTGCTAAACGTCGTCACATTTGACAACATCCCCAGGTGTTCGGTGAACCGTTTCAGGATTAAGGTTAAAGCTGCATTTGAGCCGTTTTGGAATGAATGGAAGCTGAGGTTGGGTGTTAGCATGCATGTGCTACACGCAAAAGGCTTCTAAGTGGGGCTGGGCCATGTGACTTAATATTAATATCACCTTAATAACGTTAAATGTATAACTGGCGGTTGTCGACCGCACACACAGTTCAGTTGTTGAACTTCATGAACATCTACATGACCTGTGAATTAAATACAGGAAAATATATGATTTAGACCAAAACAAAAAAAAAAGTAAATACAGTACCTTACAAAATTAATTTGTTCCAGAAATGGAAATTCACGGTACAAACCGTGAATTTTTCATAAATAGACTCACACTTTACATGTAAAAGGCCTGATACTACCCCTTAAACCCTTTAAAAATGATAAAAGTACACACATTTTGTATGAAATATGTGTTGAAAGAAAAAAAAACATTTATTAAACCATTAAATGTTTGCAAGACATGCAAATTATTTACACATCATTGTGGTTGTTCATCTTGCCCAACATTGGTTGGGACAGATTATTGAAATCACTGTGTGTGTGTGTGTGTGTGTGTGTGTGTGTCCGCAGAGACATATCATGCTATGACTAAAGGAATACTTCAGATATCACCATGAAATTACATGGGCCTATACATATAGCTAATCCACATCAGATGCAATGATCCATTTGAGTAAAGGTCAAAGGTCAAGGTAACTAAATCAATTATATAAATATCCATACTTTATATTCTTTACAGATTAGAGTTACGACTATGCGCTTGCTCATATTTTCCAACTCTTTATGTCATATATATATATATATATATATATATATATATATATATATATATATATATACCGGTATATATATATATATATATATATACATATATATATATACATATATAATCTAACATATGACCTTTTTGATGATGATGTTTCAATGAAAATTGTGAGGTTTTTTGTTTTTCAGTTTTCCTAAATTTTTTCGATACCCACGAATCTAAGTAACTGTGACACATTTTCTACACATTTTTATTATCTATTTAGTTATATATAAGTATACAAACAGATGTCACAATACGAAAAATAAGTCATAAATCAGTGTAAAGAAATTGTGACTTTCTACATCATGATTGTGACTTTTTTTATCTCAGAATGTCGACTCTCTATCTCATAATTATGCATTTATTATCTCATATTTATGACTTTTTATCTCATTATTTTGACATTTTATCTCATAATTATTATTTTTTTATTCTCCTATTCATGACTTTTGAAGTCCACATTCACTAAACTGAGTAACTGTGACCTGATCAAACACATCATCTACACACTACGCACTTTTAAAGGCTTTATTTTTTTAGATATGTTTTTAAACTTTGCTGTTTTTTTTCCTGCTTAAATAAGTATTATTTCATTCATGGCAAAGACATGCAGTTTGACTTTTTTCTTTATGACAGTTGAGAAGTTGTACTTTTTTTTTAAAAGTAAAGCAGTTGAACCAGTACTGCTACTTTCACCAGAGTATGTTTTCACACCAGTACTGTACAGAATGGGAGTACTTTTTACCACCTCTGCATACCATATACAGACGGTACGAGTGGAATAAAAGTTCATGTCCTATATCAACAAGTTTGCAAAATTAAATAAACATTAAAAACATGAAATGGAAACAAGATTGTGTTTGTGGTTTGTTTCCCACTTTTTTTGTATGGATATATGAGGAACATTTTCAACAATTTTGCGTGAAATTGCTCACATTGAAAGATTTATATCCGTATGAGACTTGATTCCAAAAATATTGGCACAGGTAATGAAAAGTGTATTGGCGGAACGTCTTTGTGTTTGCATCTGGGCCTACCTGCCGCTGTGCTGTGCTGTGTGTGGGTGTCGGGGTTGATAGTGCAGCTCAGTTGTTCTGCCAGAGAAATGGATTTGCAGTGATGGATGGCATTGGTGGCAGCGTACAGGTATCAGCCTGTTGCTGAATCCCGGCTTTAAACACATTTTTTTGCGGGCACAGCAGAGCCATTGTGAAGCCTGGGACCTGGCTCGTATCAGCGCCCCGCCGAAGCTTGCATGCCAATTACCCCCCCAACCTGCCAAGAGGAGCGAGCAAAGCAAGAAAATAAAGAAGTATTTGCTCACTTGCTGAGGCAAACACTTTGCTTCACTGTTCTTGTTATTCAGTACCACAGGTCGCAGCGACTGTCACACTGTGTCGTATCCTGTGTACGACCCTAGGATTAATTTAATTACACTTGTCATGGTCATTTTCCGTCCCCTGGAGACCATTACTAGGACTACACGTCCTGTCCCCGCACTTTCTGCTTGACTCACCACATCTTGGACATCCTGATATATCCCCTGGTGTTTTATCAGTAGTGCGTATGCTATCGATGTGTTGCAAAACCCAGGAGCTTATCGCACACTTTGCACACACTCTGCATGAAGTCTAGAGGTTTTTGAATGTTCAATGTACTCATCACATGTGCATTTCACATTTTTTTTGTACAGGTTATTAAACTTGATTCAGGTTTGAGCATCCGATTACAAATTTGCTGCTGCGATGCAAAAGGTTTTTAATTAATTTTCAGGAGAAACAGACGTAGCCTGGCAAGGCCGACTATGAAATGAGTTCATAAACCCCTTCACATGTTTGTAACAGAGTACTGCGAGGATGCACATGCAGACAGACACAATGGTGCTGCCCGTAGACCAGCATTATGAACTGTCAGGCTTTGATAAATCTGTGTCTTTTTACGATCAAGAATGCTACATAAATAAATTAGCACTTAAATGTGGGCGTGGTCTACTGGACCCTTGCTTGATAAAAGAGTGGGCAGATGATGTCAGTAACTGTCCAAGTATATAATGGCCTGAAATACGTATATATATACGTACTTAAGTGACAAGCCTTCTATGTACACTCATGAAAAACTTTGCACCTACAAGTGTTTAGAGACATACGACTGTTATGTGTGGGCATGTGTAAAACATGTTTTACACCGACATAGACGTAAACTTCTGTGACTGAAGTTAAACATTGACAGTGTCAGGTCCAGAAGGTTCCTATGTACGAAGCCGGGGTACTTTACAATAAACTGGATGGTTCTATTTAGACAGATAACTGCACATATATGGCAGAGCAAATATCCTGCTGGACTGAGGAAGTTGTCATTGTTCATCCTTGCAAGGGGGGGGGTTAACCTAGAGGTGGTAAACCTGATAACAGAAGAGGCTGGAGTCCTTATTCTCTTAACTAGAGAAAGTTAGCAGGCTACTCTGTTAGCAGGTTTATCACTTAACCACCTACTTGGATATCCCACATATCTTTCTTTGTATTTCATCATAGGTTTGGGTCATGCTGCAGCACTTTTATTCAAAGTAAAGATTGTGGTTAGAATGTGAAGAACAGACAAACAGCCATTCCAGATCGTGCTCTCATCCCAGTCCACATGTAACCATAGATCTTGTCGATTTTTTTTTTAAAATCCAGATGTAATTCTATACAGTTTAACCTTGTCCTTCTAACGATTCTAACAACTGACAACTCAACAACTAGACATTTCGAGCTGTGCTTTAGGTATGTCATCTATATAAACAACAGTGTTTCCATGCAGTTTTTTTGCGTCCAGTCTGCATGTACAACTTCCTCTGACATTTAAAGGATGTTGATTGCGAAGGGGTTTATAGTCTGGAGACAATCCATAGACTGAGCTTCAGCATACGGGTGGGATCAACGGCTGTCTTCTCTGCACGTAATAGACCAGCACTATGACCAATCAGAGCAAAGAACAATGTTACGTATAAAACAAACAACCTGACTCCTAAAGATCTGGGAAAAACTGTCAGTTCATTTAAATCAGGGCTGAAAACATGACTTTTCACTGGAGCTTTTACTGAAATTCTTAATTAGCTTTTACATGTTTTTATGTACCTTATTTAATTGTCTTTTAATGCATTTTGATAATGTTTTTTTCATTTTAACATTCTTATACATTTCATGTAAAGCACCTTGAATTTTCCTGGAGTGAAATGTGCTATACAAATACTTTTGCCTGGCGTTGCCTTACAGAGCAACAAAAACAACTCTAAACTAGTGTCTGGTTGTTTTAACATCCTATAGGCTCGGCTAATTAATGGTAACACACCGCTAACAGTGGAGGAACTGCTTATCCGATCATAGACTGTTTAGAAGTTCCTACTTCTTCAACCCTGTCGTCATTGTGCTAAGCCCCGCCCTACAATCTCGCTACAAAAATGGAGCGATGTAATTGGACCGCTAACATTTTTACCGGTCTCGGCTGAGGCTCCATGAAGCATCACTACACTAATGATTGAGACAAAAAGTATTTTTGGCCACTAGAGGCGGGCTAGCTTACTATAATAATAATAATAATAATAATAATGGAGCACCTGTAGCCTAACAGTGCTATCTCTATTCATTCCATGTATGGGTCTAGTGGTGCTTCATAGTCAGAGGAGGCGGGGCTAAAAGGTTGTCTTTCAAATCCTCTCTATGCAATCGGACGGTACTACAACCAATCAGCGTAATCTTTAGGATGACGTAGTTAGAGCGCCTGAAAGTTGACGGAGGAGTCCTGAGTAAGTTAGGAATGACTAAACAAAATGGTGGATTATGGAGCTTAACGACTGTTGTCATTTCTGTAAAAAGAATTTAAAGATTGTTGACGTTTTGTCACATTCTTCACTCATCTGTGATAAAAGAAAATCTACACCTCGTGTTGTTCTACTTCTATGGTTGTTTCCAGTTGTTTCTCTCCAAATCACCCAACCCTCTGACTCTATTCTTCACTGCGATTGGTCGACCAGTTTTAGGGAAATCTAGCCAAAAGGTACATTGAGCGTAACTAGACTACTACATAGCACATTAGATTTGCTGCCGCTAGGAGGGGCTAGCACGGCTAGGCTCGAGAACCTGCCTGCCCTGATGGAACTGTCACAGCTGTTTGTGTCAAATGTTCAAATGGAAGCACTGTGCTACTGTTTATGTGCCAACTGGAAGTTCCAGAGCCCCACAGAAAGAGGAGGTGAAAATTTTATTTATTTATTTTTTGTGGCTGAAACATAAAACTCTAATTAATCGCTAAAATTGATATATCGCTCCAGGCCTAATTACTTGGTTTTCATGTAAACCACTAATGGCTTTGGAGAAGGTGTGCAGAGTATTTGGGCTCATGGGTTTGTGGTAAACAACACTACGTATATATATTTCCCCTGTGGAAACGTGCATGACAATGCATGTGAATGCTGTTTTACACCAGGTCCAGAGCATCAAACTGAAAATGGGGCGCTTACTGGAAATCTGGTGGTGTAATGGCATCTTAAACAGGGTATAATATATTCTTTTCTACAGTTCTCATCTGAGCTGCTTATAATTTCCATCTGTGAGCACAGGATGCTGGAAGAGAGTGATACAGCAGGTAGGGTACCAAATGAAAGTCCAAAAACCAAACAACAAAGGGAATGAGGACGCTGGGTGTGTGGAACGTATTTTTATTACTATCACTCCCACAAACGCATATGGCTTTTCTGTCGCATTTAAACTACAGCTCAAAAATGTGGTGGTTTTTGCAGCAGAGGAGGTTAAAAGCTTGTGGAGAAGAAGAAGGAAAAAAAAAGACGACATGATTTCAAATGCACGAAAACAGCATGAAAGAGCAGAAGAAGCAAAAGGCAGGATGTGGAGTTCCTGGTCTGATTGAGAGAAGCAGCAGGAGATTCCAGGTTTTTCTACCGTTCATCTGCTCTTATTGACAAACAACAACAACACACCTGCCATAAGTTGTAGGGCTGGACAATATGACCTCATATCTCCACGAATTGGGCAGTTTTACCTCAATAATAATAAATGTGTGATAAATGGGGAGGGTATGTGTGTGCATTTCAGTCCATAAATATGGCAGAGGCTGTGGCTCAGTTGGTCTAGAGGGTCATCCAATGACTGAAGGGGTCATGGGTCACATCCTGTCCCTGGCTGTCCACATGTCCAAGTGTCCTTGGGCAAAGGAACCCTAAGTTAGTCTTCCAGTAGACTGACAGAACCTTAGAAACCTACTGGTGTGTGTGTGAATGGGTGAATGTGAGGCTAATGTACAGCACTTTGAGCACCATGAAGGTGGAACAGAACTATAGAAGTGCAGAACATTCACCACTTATGCATCAGTTTCCATCTTATAATAATATGGGGTAACAGGATAAATAATAGCTCCCACACAGGGCTGTAGTCTTCAAGTCTGGTTTTGGACTTGAGTCCATTCTTTTTTTTTTGGTCTTGTACTTGTCTCATACTCACTGGTATTTGGCCACTGGTCTTGCCAAATATGGTTCTTGGTCTCAACCAACCTTCTGTCTTTATTTTGTTACAATATTCCAGGAAAAAGGCGTCATTCATCTGGGTAAGTGAACTATAGAGCTAGGCCCTGCTTAAGCTAGGCTAAGTGTTATGTTAATGTTAGCTAACATAGTGGAAGATAAGTCAAGGTAATGTGTTTTTGGACATAGTTATCATCACTTACTTTACGTCTGGTATTACTGGTTTCATGAGATATATAAAAAAAAAAGTCAAACAATTGGTTGTCATGAATTCCATTTGTAATTTTCACTTTAGGGTAAAGAAAACGTGTGTATGTGTGTGTGTGTGATTGTGTCCTTCTGTTTGTGTGATACAGTACTTGTGTTACAAAGGGTAGCAGCTACACAAACGCCCGAGCGATTACATTCACGTTCACTTTAGGGTAAATTTTGGTCTCGATAGGTCCTGATCATGGACTTGTCTTGGACTCAATAAAGGTCGTCTTGACTACAACCCTGCTACCGCGACAGTCAGTGCATTTACATGTATCTGCAATATTATCTGCAGTATTGTCTCACTCTGACTTTTATCTGTAGTTTTCACAGTCCTGTTTCCATCTTAGCAACACTGGAATGGAATGGAACTGTAGTTTTAGAAGTGGGACTAACCAAGTCAGATAATGTGGTTCTAATGGAGCTTCTCCACACATGTGAACACTGTCAACCTTAGATGCACTACAGACTGGCCTGGACACGCCCACTTCAGGAAGTGACCAGAGTCACCATGGCAAATGTACATTACTGTAATAAACCAGAGTTTAAACAGTTTGTATAAAATATACTGAGCTGCTGCATGGTTGGGGTCCATATCATCATGGTTGTGGTCCATATCGTCATGGTTGTGGCCCATATCTTCATGGTTGTGGTCCATATCGTCATGGTTGTGGCCCATATCTTCATGGTTGTGGTCCATATCATCATGGTTGTGGTCCATATCGTCATGGTTGTGGTCCATATCTTCATGGTTGTGGTCCACATCTTCATGGTTGTGGTCCACATCTTCATGGTTGTGGTCCATATCTTCATGGTTGTGGTCCACATCTTCATCGTTGTGGTCCATATCGTCATGGTTGTGGTCTATATCGTCATGGTTGTGGTCCACATCTTCATCGTTGTGGTCTATATCGTCATGGTTGTGGTCCACATCTTCATCGTTGTGGTCCATATCGTCATGGTTGTGGTCCACATCTTCATCGTTGTGGTCCATATCGTCATGGTTGTGGTCCATATCGTCATGGTTGTGGTCCATATCGTCATGGTTGTGGTCCATATCGTCATGGTTGTGGTCCATATCTTCACGGTTGTGGTCCATATATACATGGTTCTGGTCTATAACTTCATGGTTGTGGTCCATATCTTCATGGTTGTGGTCCATAACTTATCTGGGTGTTGTTGTCCTACTATGTCTGCTTTAAATCTGACATCTTTGTTTACCAATTGCTTACCAATGCTAATGCAAAAGGGCATGTAGCACCATCTATTGTCTGGGAGTGGAACAATATTTTGATTCTTGTTCACTCGCATGTAAACTGAGATTTCTCTGAAACTCCAGTTCAGTCCTTAGCTAGAATATTTCCAGTAGCTGGACTTAGATGTGACTGTAAATGGACTGAGTGATAATTTTCAGTAGCGTAGCAGTAGCGTCATTGCAAATCAGCTCATCTGTGACACTTTGCATTTCATGTCCGTATGCTCAACATCATCTTTGTGGAACCCAAAATATATTTTACGTTAACATACCAGGCACGCTCTCAGTTTGTTGTTTATGCATCATATAATGTTAGCTGAATGTGCTACGTTAGCATATGTATGTATGTATGTAAATTGCCTTTTAAGATGAAATATCTGTTCTTCATGTTGGATTTCAAAAAAATTAATTTCCGCCAAAAAATGCAACCTATGCCCTATTTGTATAGGATCAGTATTACCTATGGACCACTGGCAATTCAGAATAATTACAAAGAATGTCTGAGTTCTTAGTCCCATGGAAATGCACCATGTCTGTGATTTGCTCAATAACAATTCCGCCGCAAATGGCCTACTGTGTTTGGGCAAAAGACAGACGTCCAGTGATAATTCAAGTCCCGTGTGAATGAGCATATCTGTCTTTGTGATTTCAATTGTGCGTCTCTTGTCTTTTTCTAGAGTGAATAATGGAGGAAGCAGCTAAAATTATGATTAGCAATATGTCAGGGGCCAGTGGTAGGCCTATCCCGTCTACTTTCTACCAGATGAGCAAAAAACACTCCAAGAAGGATTCCAAAAAGAAGGCACGAAGACTCTTCAACAGAATGACTTGTGTGGCAGCATGTGGTAAAATGAAGCTATGGTCAGGCCACGCCCACCTGTACACTAATATTTATAAATAACTGAAATTGACTATATACAGGGAAATCCTCTGCTAAGAACTGCTGATTCACTTCCATTGTATCAGCATTGTAACCATTGTAACCTGGAGACAGTTTTCAACTGCACTGACCCTGCTCTTATTTTGAAGGCATAGAGCAGATTTACACACTGTATCCTTATCAATGGGATTTCCCTCTGTATCCTTCTACATACGTTGTTTTCATACTAACTTATTAATGTATTCAGACCAAACAGAATGTTGTGAATTTACGACATATCCGGTCATAATTTCTGTAATTTATGTGAATTACAGACTTTTGTTTATCCCGTCAAAATGTGCCACACCGTACGGGGGTAATTGCGAATTACCAGTGGTCCACAGACAATACTGATCCTGTGCAAATAGGACTCCGGAGTGACTTACAGTCTGTAAACTACAGTATGAACACAGGAAATATGACGTTGGCTATCTGAGTACATTTTTGTTCAGGTAAATTTTTGGGTTTATGGCCCAGGTCTAATTGGTTGTTTGGTGCATAAAGGAACAGCACTAGACTGGACAGAAGTGTCCAAACCCTGTGAAAATAGGCTGTAGAAATAAATATGTAAGTTCCTGATGACAGTGCGTGTAGATGTGCTGTGTAGTGATTTATTCATCAGCTCAGTGGAGGCTTATCAGCAGTGCAGCCTAGTACTGGGCTGCTGCAGATGACACAAAAGCAGGGTTTGTGCTGTTGGACTCAATCTGTGAGTGTGGAACAATACAGAGTGAAAATGACAATGGCAGAGCAAGGGGGGGGGGGGGGGGGGGGTCACTCTGGTAAAAGATATGACCTATCTTTACACTACATGGTATCAGCTCCACGACTCAGGTACCAGGTATAGTAGGTATGACTGTGTTTCCATTATGCATACTATAAATACTACATTTTTCCATACAGATACTATAGTACCTGTTTCCATACAAACATTATAGTACCTGTTTCTGTACAAACACCATAGTACCTGTTTCCATACAAATACTATTTTAATGCATTTAAATCATTTACATTTTCTTATATGTTGAATGTAAAGCACCTTGAATTGCCCTGTACACAAAATTTGCAACACAAATACATTTGCCTTGCCTTATGGACTTTCAAAAGGTCTCTATGACAACATCACAACTGTGCTACACGCCGCTAACAACTTCAGTCTCCCCAGGAATGTATGGGCATTTTTGTCATTCAGTGCCTTTCCATTCCCCTTGGATAACTGTAAAATGCAAATAGCACTATAAAAAATTAGTAATGGAAACAGCTGGATTTAGAAAAAAACTGTCGAATATTGATACAAAGTTTTTACACTTTCATGAGATGGTTTTTCAGACGTTTCGATATTATAATATATCACTGCAGTGAAATCTCGTGGGATGATATTTCACCCGAGTTGCGATGCTCCTGCTTAGAACAACTGTCAATGGAAACACTTTCAAAGCGCAAATATACTTTGTCAAAATTTTAGGAATGTCGCTATTGTTTTGCGAAAAACTGTCATCTAAAGTCAGCTATTGTTGCAGCCACAGCAAATCCTGTTGCAACCAAGGCTATTATTGCGGCACATTCGTACAAGTTAAGCATTACTACCTGGCTCATCTGCCATTCAGCTTTACCACTCCTCTCTTTATCCAGCTGCACTGGCTGCCGGTGGTGGCCCGGATCAAGCACAAGACCTTGACCCTTGCCTACAAAACCATCTCAGGAACAGCCCTTGCTTATCTGAAGGACATACTAAAGCCATATGCTGCTGCCAGAGATCTACGCTTCACCAACACAAACCAACTAGCGGTGCTGTATTAGTCCCTCAGTAGTGGAACACACTCCCAGAATCAACAAGACAAGCATCATCTCTCTCAACCTTCAAGAAGCATGTGAAGTCTCTCCTCTTTCATAAATATCTACTGCACTTACGCCTATGCTGGCCCAGAGCTGGGGTAGACTCTTGGCATGCTGCATGGTATGTGTGTGTCTGTCTCTGTTTATGTGTACTCCACTTGACCCTGTATCAAATTATTTGAGAAAAAAAAATTACTAACCCCAGAGAGTATTTGCACCTATTGTTCTGTATATTTCCTGTCTACCTTGTAACTGCTCGTGCTACAGGCTATAATTATGTCCTCTATTGTAAGTTGTTTTGGATAAAAGTGTCTGCCAAATGCAATGTAATGTAATATCACTTCACTTTTAGACCATTTTCATTTTTGGTTTGTTTGTTGTTAGCTGTAGTTTAGTAGGCGGAGCCACATTGTCCAATTTCCTGCTTTTCGCGCATTCATGTCTGAAAGTAGACAGTGACATTTGAGTGTGGAATGTGAGACTGGTGGCTCGTAATAATATATCTTGCTGGGCGTTGATTGGTGTGGCCTGCGTTAGCATGACACAAACTACTACAGTGGTAGACTATCTGCTCCACCTGAAAGTGGGTTTTACTAATTCCGCCAGCAGTAACAACTGACACCATTAGCATTAGCATACTCACAGATTCCAGATTCCAACTACTTATTATTATAGCCTTTCTTTCTGCTCCTTTCAACTCATTTCACCCACTTCCACAAAACATTAGTAGCAAACATTTCCTGCAGGCTCTGCATTAGTCGTTTTAAATACATGTTTACATCTGTGTATGCTTTTAATGTTTTTCCCCATATTGTAATATTTTTGTATGTTGTAAAATATCCGCAGTTTATTATTATGTTTCTAGTTATTGCTGAGACAGAGGGTCTAAGGACAGGGGAGGACGCTTGGGACTCTCCTGTCAAGCCCTGTGAGATGATGTTGTTGTGATTTGGGTCTCTATAAATAAAATTAAATTGAATTATTAAACTTTGTATTAAAAAAAATTGAGTTCCAGTTTGATGCTAGAGTTTACGTGGTCTCATACTGTTGTCAGCCATTAGAGACGGTTACACTTTTTTATTTTTCATTCATGTTTATTTTTTCTCATGTGGCGCCTCTATTGAAGTGGTTTGGCGTCCCCCCCCCGGGAAGGACCACCTCACTATTTGAAAATAGTTAGAAAAACTGACCTATAGAACTGGGGAAGATGGAAAAGTCGTCTTACTTTATGTCACATTCAGCAGCTGGTCTGGAGGGTGTTCCCCCCTGGAGGTTTTGACTGGAGTCCAGTTTGTGGAAATCCTCCTGTAAGACATGATTCCATTTCAAGTTAATCTCTTTGGACCATTATTAGGGACTGAGCCCACACAGGCCCAATCCATACTGTTTTTTATTCATTATTACTATTATTGTTATTATTATTATTCCTTTGAACTGGATTTTGACCCCTTAAACATACTCGAAAATTCACCAAATTTGGTACGCATGTCACATCTGGTGAAAAAAAAGATAAAATGTCAAACTTTAATCCCTTGTAGAGCTTTGACCTTTGCCCAAAAATTATATTCAAATTTAATTTGGAAATGAATGTAGATCAGGGGTCTCCTACCTATTCCACAAAGGGCCGGTGTGGCTGCAGGTTTTTGTTCCAACCAAGCAGCAACACACCAGACTTCAATCAATGAATCAACTGATCTCAGTCTGCAGAGTCAATTGGTCAAACTGTGAACTCTTGGTTGGTTGGAACAAAAACCTGCAGCCACACCGGCCCTTTGTGGAATAGGTTGGAGACCCCTGATGTAGATATTCAAATAATATCTGAAAAATGATTAATTATATTACTCTGAAAGTGCCTCACAAACAACTCGCCATTAAAATTAAATAGGGGGCATTTTTCAGTGAAATATGTCAAATATTCTGGCGTGTTTCCAAACATTACTGATGAAACCTGCAGTGTGGCAGTAATGAGCATTATAAATCCACAAACACCATCTTTTGTCCGTTGTCATGTTGTGTGTGAAACACTGTTTCTTGGTTTTCCTGGTTGCCTGTTACTGATGAAAGTGTCTAAATTGTTACCCTCATTGACAATCAAAAGGGAACATTTACAAAATGAGCAGGTACAAAAATGGACACGATATGTAAAACGGTCACAGATTAGTTTCATCTACTGTACCCCAGCATAAATGAGCAGGACTGACCACTCTGCCGTTGGTTACATACTAGCTGGACACTAACGTCTACAGGTGCCCATGTAAACCCGAAGATAATGACTTTTGCGTTCACAATTCACACATTTCCCCAGACGTAAAAAAAAAAAAAAAAAAACACCACCTGAACTTAAAGCGTTTACAACCACATTCACAAAAGTAAAATAAATACCATATACAGGTTCAAATATTAAGAGCTGCCGAATATTCATTTGAACGTGTCATTCAAATTATATTCGAACGTCAGAATTCAAAGTCAAAGCCCTCACCCCTTGCAGGGCTCTACAGTGCGCCCATTTCACTCGCATTTGCGAGCAAATATTTTAGCGTGCGAACGAGGAAAACAAAACAGACGCACATGTGCGAGTGCTTGTTGCAGCACACAATAAGACACACAGACCTGAGGAGTTAATGAAAACCTACTAGAAATGAATTAAAAGTGTGTGAACAGCTCCACATAGAGACGAACACGGCACATATTGAAAGGATTAACCCTTTAACTCCTGATGCGTCAGCGCTGACACGTTCTGAGTGGATGGTTTAGTTTAAAAATTCAGACAAATTCAAGTGTTTTTTTAACTGTTATTTTACTGAGAATTTTGTTTATGGAACTGATGTACAGGTGTCGAAAAGCAAGTGATTAAGAAAAAGAAAAAGCCCAAACTAAAACTACTGGAACCAAATTACAACACTAGTTATTTATTCCTTTTTTTTTTTTACTTCATTTTGGGTTTTGTGGGTTTTTGTTTTTTGCCTTTTTTTCCACGTTATTTCTTATTTTGTGAATATATATTAGTTTCTGTTGATGTTGCTTATTTTGTTTATTTTTCAGTTTTTTTTATTTTATTATTTTTCTTTAATTGTGTTCTGTTAGTGTCTTACTTTGTTCATGTTACATATTATTTTGTTGGTTTATTATTCATTTTTGTTCATTTTACTGATCACTTTGACTGTTTTTTGTTCATTGTGTTGCTTATTTTATCTTATTTTATTTTTTACTGTGTCTCAGTCTCAGGAGTTAAAGGGTTAATCATTCTAAAATGGATCTAATAACAAGGCAGCCAATACAACGTTCTAAAATGTATCAAAGGACAAAGCATCCCATAATACAAAGTTATGTTATGGTCTGCTCTAAATTAACACAAATGACAGCAGTCATTCAAGAATGTTGGTATCTGTGCGTAAGTACTGCACTGTAAATAAATAAACATTTAAAACTAAAACCTACTTGTGCCCCTATTTTTTTTGTGCGCTCCTAAATTTTTTAACTTAGGGGCACGTGTGCTCCTGGAAAAAAAAGTTAGTGTAGAGCCCTGACCCCTTGTAATAAAAATGTGCTCTTTAGTGCCCCCTAGAAACACAAAAATGACCCATTTTTCTATTCTCTTTATTCTGGGGATGGGGGAATTATGTAATCATCAGGGTTAGTCTGTCTGTCTGTCCATGTGTGTGTGTGTCTGTCTGGCCATTAGCAACATTACTCCAAAACTTATGGATAAGTTTTACTGAAATTTTCAGGAAATGTTTATACTGACCCAATGACAATGTGATAAAACATTGGTGGTAATCAGTGGGGGGGGCACATGCTTGCCCAGTATAAATCCAATCCATTATTGGATTGGATTTATATAGTACATTTTTGGCCACTCAAAGCACTTTACATTAGTGACCCATTATTCATTCCCTCTCACATGCTCCCTCTGGTGGTGGTAAACTACATATGTTTCCACAGTTGTTCTGGGGCAGACTGACAGAAGCGTGGCAGCCATTTCACGCCTCTGACCACCACCAAAGATTCATACAGCAGTGTGAGTGACACTGGAGGCAGGAGGGTGAAGTGTCTTTGCCCAAGGACACAACGGACTGACTAGGAAAGAGTGGGATTTTGAACCAACAACCCTTCGGTTATGGGACAACCCACTCTACCAACTGAGCCTTGGCCACTCCATTTAACAGGTTATTATACTCTTCATCACACAGGCCACATCAGAACCATTTGGCAGGCCGCATTTGGCCCCCGGGCCGCATGTTTGAGACCCCTGACCGAGACCTTCCCATGTTATTTATGCAGACGTACAACATAAAGGATTCCTGTGTAGCAGATTCATGGAAAGAACATTCCAGATGTGAAGTGTGTAAGTTCATGACACATTTGTTTAGTGTCGTGGAAAGAACTGTATCCGACCTGGAAAAGTAAGTGCATCCAGCATGACAGATTCTTGTAGTTAAAGCTGCACTCCCCCCGAGGGGGGGCACTTCCGACAATCCCAGCCTTACACTGTTGCCACGGTTACCACCGCCTGACACCTCTGGCAATTGCAAATAGATTGACCACAGTGGAACATTTGAGAGGACGCTGGCAGAGCACTGTGGACACGTCACACGATAAAGACCTCAGGGCACCGGGGAGACGTCCCCCAAAGACACTGACACCCACAGGACGTCCACAACTGCACACACTGACACCAAGGAGGGACAAAAGGAGGCGCTGAGCTGGCAGGGGGTCTGGCTCCAGCTGCCATGACACAGAATGGTAATGAGACATGCAAAGACTTGTGAGACGCCTCCTGCCAAAAATGTCACATCCTCGTGAGAAGACGGAGAGCAGCAACAACTTTTGTTGACTGGAGTCACAGCAGCAAAGGGTGCTGGGATTTATGTGCTTTTTTTCCACCGGCTATTCCTCCTCTGTTCACTTTACCACCAGCAGTTTTATGCAGCCGTTTTTGGGACAAAATTAAACGTATTCACAGGAAAGTAACACGTGCATATTTGGGATATGCATGAGTCTGTGATTGTTGTTGAACATAAAATGAATATTGTCAAACTCTAAAATTGGTCCATTTGTGCTGATAATATATTTGATATTTGTCGGAATATGAATGGAAAAGTTACAACATCAAAAATTACATTTATGAAATGAAAAGTTAGAGGAGTACACTGTCTTCAGTATAAAAATGAATCTATCAGATGGAAGAAAGTGGTCAGAAATACATCATTTTATTGAATATCTTTTGCATTTTTGTTCATTTATTGAATATTTCACTTATTGTTGATCATTTTATTTAATATTTTTTTAATCTTTGGTAATTTTATTTAATATTTTGGTAATTTTTATAATTATTTTATTGAATATTTTGTTAATTTTTGTTCATTTTATTGAATATTTTGGTCATAAAATAAAATAAAACATTGCAGTCAGAGACGGCAGACCTCCGCCAAGGCTTGATTTTTCAAAATGTGACGTGATGGAGCCATAGGTGTTGACCCATCTGATATCTGAAGGTGAGACCATGTGAATGAAAAAAAAAACACCAGATTCTATCTTGTCTGAATCCTGAGATATTACCACTGATGTGTTTTAGGTGTTGACCTTTAGCGTGACCTTGACCTTTAACTTTCATTGCTCAAAATCTAATGGGTTCTTCCTTGACCCGTTATCGTTCATTCCTGAATGTTTAATTAAAATCCATTCAGAACCTTTTGCATAATCCTGTCGAAAGTCAGTCAGACAGACAGACAGACAAACAAACAAACTGACTCAAATTTAATACCTCCGCCAAGGAGGTAATGACCAAAATATTCAATAAAATGGCACATTTTTGACCACTTTCTTCCATCATACGTATATTAAAGACAGTGTATTCCTAACTTTTCATTTCATGAATGTAATTTTTTATGTGGTAACTTTTTGATTCGTATTCTGATAAATATCAAATACACATTACAAGTACAAATTGACTCATTTTAGAGTTTGCAAATATTAATTTTATGCTCAACAGTTGTACAATTTTCTGAAATATTCATTAATATAAACAGAAATATTCAGTAAAATGAACAAGAATGACCAAAATATTCAATGAAATGAACAAGATATTCAACAAAATGAACAGAAATTACCAAAATATGTAATAAAATTACCAAACATTACTAAAATCTTCACTAAAATGAACAATAACAATCAGAATATTCAATAAAACTAGCCAAATTTTCAATAAAATGAACAAAATATTCAATAAAATATTTAAAATGTTTTTGACCACTTTCTTCCATCTGATGAATTCGTATTTGTACTACAGACAGGGTACTCATAACTTTTCATTTCATAAATGTAATTTTTTTATGTGGTAACGTTGATTCGTATTCTGACAAATTGACTCATTTTAGAGTATTTATTTTATGCTCAACTACAACCACAGACACATACATATCCCAAATATACACCAATACTTTCCTGTGAATATGTTTAATTTTGTGCCAGGAAATGAAGATGGAAAGTTGACTGCAGACACAGCACCAAAGGGTGCAGGGCTTTATTTGCCTTTCTCCACTGGCAGTTTCTCTTCTGTTCGCTTTACCACCAGCATTTTTCTTTTAATATTCTCCCACTCTGTTTTTTTCTTTGCCCTTCTGTTATGCTGTTTACTCTGTGATGAATGGCTCTATTTCAAGTTTAGCCTTTTTTTTTCTTAGTTGCTGGAATAGATTACAATCTGTGCAATTGTGTGGAAACAAGATTGATCTAGCTAAAAAACACTGGGGAGAGGGGTGGTGTAGGAAAGGAGAATGGACTGCAACTGTGCTTCACTCTAATGTAGAAATGTTCAGAGCTATTTCTTTGATGAAGGCTTTGGCTCGCTGCAGAAACAGGCGGGAGATGAGTGTAAACAAATGTAGCGGTTCTTTGTAATGAAACATGACACACAGAGAATATAGTGGCCTTTTAAATGGCAGGCCTCTTTATCAGACCAGCTTCAGAACCAGAGGGGACTCCACAGTCACATAATGGGCTATCATTAATGAATGTACGGACAGGACACCTGCTGGAAGCTTAATATGAGGGGCTGCACGGCTAATGAGCTAATGGACCACCAGCAACAGGGTACGACACGCACACGTGCTACCGTAGCCTAGACATGCTACCACTATTCATTCCATGTATGGGTCTAGTGGTGCTTCATAGTCAGAGGAGGCGGGGCTAAAAGGTTGTCTTTCTTATCCTTCTGTATGCAATAGGACGGTACTACAACCAATCAGTGTAATCTTTAGGATGACGTAGTTAGAGCGACGGAAAGTTGACGGAGGAGTCTGGAGTAAGTTAGGAATGACTAAACAAAATGGTGGATTATGGAGCTGAACGACTGTTGTTGTTTCTGTAAAAAGAATTTAAAGATTGTTGATGTTTTCTCACATTCTTCACTCATCTTTGAAGAATGGTTGTTTCCAGTTGTTTCTCTCTGAATCATCACAGCGTCACTTTGTTAGGCCCGCCCTCTGACTCTATACTTCACTGTGATTGATCGACCAGTTTGAGGAAACTGCATATTTTAATATTAAAAAAGGGTCAAATTATGAAATCTTTATCTAAACCATCCTTTTGCAAAAACCTGAATAAATACCTGAACAAATATGAAGCAGCTGAAATATCTGAAGAGAAATGTCATTTTACGGGGTGCTGTTCGGCCCCATCGGGGAATATTTTTCTGATAGTCACGTGTGGGCAATACATTATCCCGCTTATTCTACGGGACATTACAGGTTATTACTGCTACTACTCTAACAGATTGGATAAAATATCTGTTACAGGTTTGGATGGTTTGCTTAATATTTTTGATGCCCAGTCTATATGTGAGCCTTTGTAAGTTTAAAGGGTTAATACATAGTGAATTGTGTGAAGGTATTGTAAAATGTTAGCGAGTCCACAGTCGTGTGTTTGTTCAGTTGAGTTCAGGCCTTTTCTACTTCACTTTAGAATTTATAGTTAATAATAAAGTGTATGAGAAACGGCCTGGGGTTGCGGCTGCATATTAAACTATACCAAAATGACAAAAGAAAACCTCCCTGATGATTCACCCAAAACTAATCACATGGGCTGAGTGGATTGGAAAATGAACCCCCCCCCCTCATACAGAGAACAGAGCTGAGCTGCAGGCAGAGTGTCAGAGTGGGTTTGGTCATGAGTTAATGTAAAAAAAAAGTAAAGTTTCTACTTGTTAAAAATGAGCTTATGTGAAAGTCTTTTAATTAAATGGGTTTGTTTAAATGGAGAAAAGTTGGAAGTCATTGGACGGATGATGGCAGGTGTTGTCATGCACAATAATTCACCTCCCCACCCCCCAGTTCAAGTCCTTCCAGAGGAGTAAATGAGAAATGCTTTTCCATCCTGCAGCTGAATGCCAGAGGAGAAAACGAAGGACAGCGAAAAGGGGATTGAGTCTCACAAAGCCAGGAAAAAAAACCACACAACTGTGCAAAGTGTGAGGGAGCTGAAGGCTTGACACGCTCACTGCCAGCTTATGTTTGGGTTTACTGTCACCATTTGTTGGGGAGCATCATGGACGCTGTGAAAAAAAAAAAGCTCTTTCCAAATGCCTCCCCAGCAGCTGAGGAGTCACTAAGCATCAGTCATGATCATTTTACAACTAACAAAGTAAACAGGAGACAAAGGAGAGTGAAAGTAGAACTGGAATATAAAACTAATAACAAACTGGTGTTCACAGAATGTCTAACCTCACTGTTCCAATGTTCAGTTTCTATGACAAGATGTTCTTGAATTAGAGCCAATAATGTGATTTTGACCTTTCTGCTAAATGCGACCTTGACCTTTGACATATTGAATTATTGATAATTTAATTCTATGTATATATGCATCAGTGTGTGTAATATAGTATTGATTAAGTTATAGTGTGATATGTCTATGTTTGACACAAACAATGTTAAACAAGTTCATTTGGACACATGTCACCATTGACCTCCAGAGATCTCAAAAACTATTGGTCGTAGGTGATAACAGCTTAGTTTTATGAGACTTCATATTAGTAGTTACTTCATTCTGCATCGTTTGGTACCAATCTGAAAGTTCTGTGACCCTCCGTTCATGAGTTATAACCCATAATGTGATTTTGACATTTTGATTAATTGTGACCTTGACCTTTGACCTTTACTCAAATGGATCATTGCACCTGATGTGCATTAGTTATATATATGTATGTATATGCCCATGTAATTTAATAGTGATATATCAAGTATTCATTGACTTATAGCATGATATGTATCTGTGGACACACACACACACACACACACACACACACACACACACACACACACATACACACACAACACACACGTGGTTACAATAATCTTGGTGAGATCAATAAATAATCTCCACTTAATTTTGCATTCTGTATTTATAATTAAATTCAACCATTAAAGGGATAATTGTCACAATTTATATTTTCTGTTTTCTTGTTTTCACTTGACAGAGAAAAAAGTTGATATCAGTTTAGAAATATATTAATTGAAAAAGGAAAAAAATAAAAATAATAAGGAAAAATATAAGAAATAAAATAAAAATTCTAAAATAAATGAATTTTTTAAATGGCTAAAGAAAAAAGTAAATATTTTTGTAAAACATTTAAAAATGTAATCTTCACGTAGCAGCCGCTAACACTGCGGCAACATGTTTTATTTTGTTGACCCCAGGAAACCTGCCGGGACTACTTTGGCTTTGACCAAAACCGGACCAGAACTGGGCTCACAGGACACTGTGGGGGTAAGTCACTGTGGGTGCACCAGAGTAAAGCGCTGGAGTCAGAAGAAAGGGGCGGAGTCACTGTGGGTGCACCAGAGTAAAGCGCTGGAGTCAGAAGAAAGGGGCGGAGTCAACGTGGGTGCACCAGAGTAAAGGGCTGGAGTCAGAAGAAAGGGGCGGAGTCACTGTGGGTGCACCAGAGTAAAGGGCTGGAGTCAGAAGAAAGGGGCGGAGTCACTGTGGGTGCACCAGAGTAAAGGGCTGGAGTCAGAAGAAAGGGGCGGAGTCAACGTGGGTGCACCAGAGTAAAGGGCTGGAGTCAGAAGAAAGGGGCGGAGTCACTGTGGGTGCACCAGAGTAAAGGGCTGGAGTCAGAAGAAAGGGGCGGAGTCAACGTGGGTGCACCAGAGTAAAGGGCTGGAGTCAGAAGAAAGGGGCGGAGTCACTGTGGGTGCACCAGAGTAAAGGGCTGGAGTCAGAAGAAAGGGGCGGAGTCACTGTGGGTGCACCAGAGTAAAGGACTGGAGTCAGAAGAAAGGGGCGGAGTCACTGTGGGTGCACCAGAGTAAAGGGCTGGAGTCAGAAGAAAGGGGCGGAGTCACTGTGGGTGCACCAGAGTAAAGACACTGATGACAAACACATTGATCTGAAAAATACTGAACTGTCCTTTTAAGGGTCAAACATGAGTGTGTGACTTGGTTCAGCTGCTACAGGTGGAGCTGCAGGATAGTTGAGTCTCTAGCGTTCTCATGTCTCCTGTGCTACACACACACACACACACACACACACACACATACAGAGCGTGGGAACTGTGTTCAGAGGTCGAACACTAACCCTGACTTATCGAGCAGATCCTCAAAAGGCAGATATTCGTGGCCCACGTGACGTCCTACCAAATACAGACACATTCAAAATCAATGTTATTGACCTGAACAAAAACACATTTATGACCCTGCGAGGACCAAAACTAGGCCTCTATGACCCTGTGAGGACCAAAACTAGGCCTCTGTGACCCTGTGAGGACCAAAACTAGGCCTCTGTGACCCTGTGAGGACCAAAACTAGGCCTCTGTGACCCTGTGAGGACCAAAACTAGGCCTCTGTGACCCTGTGAGGACCAAAACTAGGCCTCTGTGACCCTGTGAGGACCAAAACTAGGCCTCTATGACCCTGTGAGGACCAAAACTAGGCCTCTGTGACCCTGTGAGGACCAAAACTAGGCCTCTGTGACCCTGTGAGGACCAAAACTAGGCCTCTGTGACCCTGTGAGGACCAAAACTAGGCCTCTGTGACCCTGTGAGGACCAAAACTAGGCCTCTATGACCCTGTGAGGACCAAAACTAGGCCTCTGTGACCCTGTGAGGACCAAAACTAGGCCTCTGTGACCCTGTGAGGACCAAAACTAGGCCTCTGTGACCCTGTGAGGACCAAAACTAGGCCTCTGTGACCCTGTGAGGACCAAAACTAGGCCTCTGTGACCCTGTGAGGACCAAAACTAGGCCTCTATGACCCTGTGAGGACCAAAACTAGGCCTCTGTGACCCTGTGAGGACCAAAACTAGGCCTCTGTGACCCTGTGAGGACCAAAACTAGGCCTCTGTGACCCTGTGAGGACCAAAACTAGGCCTCTATGACCCTGTGAGGACCAAAACTAGGCCTCTGTGACCCTGTGAGGACCAAAACTAGGCCTCTGTGACCCTGTGAGGACCAAAACTAGGCCTCTGTGACCCTGTGAGGACCAAAACTAGGCCTCTGTGACCCTGTGAGGACCAAAACTAGGCCTCTGTGACCCTGTGAGGACCAAAACTAGGCCTCTGTGACCCTGTGAGGACCAAAACTAGGCCTCTGTGACCCTGTGAGGACCAAAACTAGGCCTCTATGACCCTGTGAGGACCAAAACTAGGCCTCTGTGACCCTGTGAGGACCAAAACTAGGCCTCTGTGACCCTGTGAGGACCAAAACTAGGCCTCTGTGACCCTGTGAGGACCAAAACTAGGCCTCTGTGACCCTGTGAGGACCAAAACTAGGCCTCTATGACCCTGTGAGGACCAAAACTAGGCCTCTGTGACCCTGTGAGGACCAAAACTAGGCCTCTGTGACCCTGTGAGGACCAAAACTAGGCCTCTGTGACCCTGTGAGGACCAAAACTAGGCCTCTGTGACCCTGTGAGGACCAAAACTAGGCCTCTGTGACCCTGTGAGGACCAAAACTAGGCCTCTATGACCCTGTGAGGACCAAAACTAGGCCTCTGTGACCCTGTGAGGACCAAAACTAGGCCTCTGTGACCCTGTGAGGACCAAAACTAGGCCTCTGTGACCCTGTGAGGACCAAAACTAGGCCTCTATGACCCTGTGAGGACCAAAACTAGGCCTCTGTGACCCTGTGAGGACCAAAACTAGGCCTCTGTGACCCTGTGAGGACCAAAACTAGGCCTCTGTGACCCTGTGAGGACCAAAACTAGGCCTCTATGACCCTGTGAGGACCAAAACTAGGCCTCTGTGACCCTGTGAGGACCAAAACTAGGCCTCTGTGACCCTGCGAGGACCAAAACTAGGCCTCTGTGACCCTGCGAGGACCAAAACTAGGCCTCTGTGACCCTGCGAGGACCAAAACTAGGCCTCTGTGACCCTGCGAGGACCAAAACTAGGCCTCTGTGACCCTGTGAGGACCAAAACTAGGCCTCTGTGACCCTGCGAGGACCAAAACTAGGCCTCTGTGACCCTGCGAGGACCAAAACTAGGCCTCTGTGACCCTGCGAGGACCAAAACTAGGCCTCTGTGACCCTGCGAGGACCAAAACTAGGCCTCTGTGACCCTGCGAGGACCAAAACTAGGCCTCTGTGACCCTGTGAGGACCAAAACTAGGCCTCTGTGACCCTGTGAGGACACACATCTGCATTCTGATGCTCATTCTGTTTATTTTTCTACATTTACTTTTTATTTAATTATTTTTTATTTACTTTTGTGTTGTTTGTGTCTTAGTTTGCTCATGTTAATTATTATTTTGTTGGTTTACTATTCGTTTGTGTTCATCGTATTCATCACTTTGGCTGTTTTTGTTCATTTTCTTGGCTATTTATTTTTTTATTGTTTCTATAAGAAACGTTCCAAGTTTCCAGACTAATCTTCAGGAACAGACTTAATTTTGCTTAACTTTATGTTAAGCAAAGTTAAGTTAAGTTAAATTTATGTTAAACCGAACTGACCGACTTTCGAGGCAGCGCACACATGCACAAAAGTGCAGTGAGTGACGGAAACTCTGCTATAAACAAAGCTGATAAATCTGCTACATATGAACCAATGTTAACTAATCTGTGAGACCCTAGAATTGGCCTGGTTAACCCCTTAATCCCTGAATTTAAATATAGAAATAAGTACATAAAAAAATAATAGACCTGTCAAAATGAACACATTAATACCGTTTAATCCATCTGATTCAATGTTTTTGCATATGTTTCAGATATTTTATCACTTTTTTTTATTATTTTCTTCTGTATTTTAGAAGTGTCTTTGAATATGTTTTGGATTTTTCATTATCTTTTTGAGTTAGTTTTAAAAAGAAATTGATTCGATTTTACAACAGTTTGCATTTTTTTCTCCAAATTTTTAGTCTTTCTTCATGGATTTTTGTGTATTGTGTGTGTGTGTGTGTGTGTGTGTGTGTGTGTGGTGTGTGTGTGTGTGTGTGTGTGTGTGGGTGGGGGGGGGGGGCTGATACAAAACAGTCAACCAAGATAAAATGTTTTAATCATGTTTAATCAAAATTAAACCAAAAAAAAACCCTGTGATTAATCTGAATAAAAATTTCATCACTTGACAGCACTAAAATGGACGACAGGATCTGCAGTATCTCGCCTGTGCCGACCTGTGACCCCGGACCACCGCCCCTGCCTGTCTGGACCAGCCCCCCTTCCTGCATTTATACATGGACGTTCATCTATAGCCTGTCCGTCCATGGGAGTGGATCTGTCCTTCAATGTGGTTCTCCTCAAGATTTCTTCTTTTTCCCACTGGGTTTGGAAGTTTTTTCTGCTGAGAAGGAGGGTCTAAGGACAGGGGGAGGGTCTAAGGACAGGGGGAGGGTCTAAGGACAGGGGGAGGGTCTAAGGACAGGGGATGCCTGGGACTTTTTTCATGTATCTCTGTAGTTGATTGTGTTTTTGTAAAGCCCTTTGAGACAATTTTGTTGTGATTTAGGGCTTTATAAATAAAATTGAATTGAATTGAATTGAATTAAAATAAGTACATATGAAATTCAGTGGAGGTAATTCATGGATTTATTTTTTTTACTTTTTGGTCTGTTGCATATTTGTGACAGTATGCATTAAGGGGTTAATTGCTCAAGTTCTAGTTTTTACTGATGAAAAACAGACTTTTATCACTCAAAGACGCATGGGTTACAAACAAACTATTGTATTGAATAGAAAAATGTTTCCCTCTGAAGTGAACGTATGTGCGTTTGTTGGGAGTTTCCCTTGGATGGAGGAGCAGAGATGAGCTAAACATGACACTGGAACTGAGTAAATGACAGAGAGGCGCTGAAGAGCTCCCTTTCACTGATCTGACATCACTGATTTGAATATCAAAACATCAAGTAAAACAGTAATTAAAAACCAATTACAGCTTATGTCAATGACAAGTCATACAACTGGTATATGAGCTGGAAATGAGACTTTACCATGTGATGACACACAGAAAAACAGCAGGAAGTACTAGAGCATATGTCTGCCAGCATCCTCAGAAATAGGATGAATCCCATTTCACCCCTGAGCCCTTCCCCTCCATTTTCTGCGTCCATGTGTAGGGGTAGGGGTGTCTCAACTCACATTAAGGCAGAGGGGTAGGGAGGAGGGGAAGGGCTTTATACCCCTGCAAACAGAGATGTTTTAGAGGCAGACTCCAAATGAAGGGGTACGACACATTTCCCAGAATACAATGCAAATCCTTTTAAAAATGGCGCCATCTCCACCCTCACCACTAGAACAACTATGAGGCAAAGCTGCGCTGATGCTGAACACTGCACTTCAATTACTGAGGACCAACTCAAAGTCCCAGGATGCACCACACCTTCAATGTGGACAGAATTATTCCTATTACTGGTTTAATCGTGGGTCAGGTTACAGGTCTAATGTACACGGGTATGGGTTTATATAGTGGACCCATTCAGTCCCGTCAGAACACCAGTACTTCAGTCACATGACTCAGTCAGTCCACCTGGACTGGATCCCCAGTGAGTCTCCTACTGTCATGTGTTTAAAAATACCTCTGTAAACCCTGACCTCTGACCCCTGACCCTCTGTAAACCAGACACCAGCATCAGAAAGAGTTTTTATTAAATCAGTGACATTAGTGTTTTAGACAAGATTATTTTTTTAGTTGATTTTCCTCCAGAAGAATCAAAAAGTCTATTTTCTGTCTAACCTCAGTGTTATGTTCAGTGTATTCTATCATTTACAGGAATAATTAAACTTTATGACATTTTTATCTTTTATTTTGTCTTTCTTGAGGGAAAGTAAGTTTTGTATTTTAAATATGAGCAGAGTTTTACAAACCTGTTAAATTAGTAAAACTAGATTATCAGTTATCTACAGGTATATTATCATTAATATCACTTATCTACAGGTATATTACCATTAATATCACTTATCTACAGGTATATTATCATTAATATCACTTATCTACAGGTATATTATCATTAATATCACTTATCTACAGGTATATTATCATTAATATCACTTATCTACAGGTATATTATCATTAATATCACTTATCAACAGGTATATTATCATTAATATCACTTATCTACAGGTATATTACCATTAATATCACTTATCTACAGGTATATTATCATTAATATCAGTTATCTACATGTATATTATCATTAATATCAGTTACCTACAGGTATATTATCATTAATATCACTTATTTACAGGTATATTATCATTAATATCAGTTATCTACAGGTATATTATCATTAATATCAGTGATCTACAGGTATATTATCATTAATATCAGTTATCTACAGGTATATTATCATTAATATCAGTTATCTACAGGTATATTATCATTAATATCAGTTATCTACAGGTATATTATCATTAATATCAGTTATCTACAGGTATATTATCATTAATATCAGTTATCTACAGGTATATTATCATTAATATCAGTTATCTACAGGTATATTATCATTAATATCACTTATCTACAGGTATATTATCATTAATATCAGTTATCTACAGGTATATTATCATTAATATCAGTTACCTACAGGTATATTATCATTAATATCACTTATTTACAGGTATATTATCATTAATATCAGTTACCTACAGGTATATTATCATTAATATCAGTTATCTACAGGTATATTATCATTAATATCAGTTATCTACAGGTATATTATCATTAATATCAGTTATCTACAGGTATATTATCATTAATATCAGTTACCTACAGGTATATTATCATTAATATCAGTTATCTACAGGTATATTATCATTAATATCAGTTACCTACAGGTATATTATCATTAATATCAGTTATCTACATGTATATTATCATTAATATCAATTACCTACAGGTATATTATCATTAATATCAGTTATCTACAGGTATATTATCATTAATATCAGTTATCTACAGGTATATTATCATTAATATCAGTTATCTACAGGTATATTATCATTAATATCAGTTACCTACAGGTATATTATCATTAATATCAGTTATCTACATGTATATTATCATTAATATCAGTTACCTACAGGTATATTATCATTAATATCAGTTATCTACAGGTATATTATCATTAATATCAGTTATCTACAGGTATATTATCATTAATATCAGTTATCTACAGGTATATTATCATTAATATCAGTTACACGTATATTATCATTAATATCACTTATCTACAGGTATATTGTAAAGACTTCAGTTTAAGTTTTGTTAATGTATGTTCAGTAGTTCCTGCTCTATTGTCTCTGTGACACTAAATAAACAAAAGGATATTGTTTTGAAATTATATCTCAGTAACATAAAATAAAATAAGTCCTTGCGGTTAAATTCTCAATTTGTACTGAATCAAACTGAACTGAATCATACAGAATCTTACTGAATCGTTTACAATTTTTTATGATTCGACCTGAGTCGGATCATGGTCTGTGAATCAACATTCAAATCAGATTGTTGTGTGAGTGAAAGAGTAACAGCTCTAATATCTATCTATAAATACAGACAGATAATGTATTGGAAACTTGTTCTGTGTCAAACAGTCCATGATCCTGATACAAATTCATATAAACAAAACAAGGGGACAAGCAAAAAGTACCAACATGATCTGACATTGAAACAGGATTTCTTCCATTTCCATCACCATACTCTCATGAATTATGAACAACTTGCTTGAAGGCAGCATTCAATTAAGAGCCCGATCCACTGGGAGCGTGAGTGTGAATTATTTCTAACAAAAACCTTAAAAAACAAAGCCAGCCGCCCTCTTATTGAAATAACTCAATTATCCTGGAGTCCCCAAGCCTCCCTCCTGGCCAAGTTTCAGCTGATTGGGCCTGCATTACTTATTTATACACCAGTAATGAAGGATGAATATGAAAAATAGGAGAAAAAAAGGAGTAAAATGACAAGAAAAAAAAAACCACAATAATGGAAACGTTGCACAGCTGGCAGCGCTTTGATCTGCCTTTGTGAAGCGTGTTGGCCCCAGGAAACACGTCAGCAGTGACACTCTGCTGCAGGAGCCCCCCAGGCCTCTGGGACACAAGACAACGGACCCCCACCACTGAAGAAAACTAACATGTATGAAGCCCCCACCACTGAAGAAAACTAACATGTATGAGGCCCCCACCACTGGAGAAAACTAACATGTATGAGGCCCCCACCACTGAAGAAAACTAACATGTATGAGGCCCCCACCACTGGACAAAACTAACATGTATGAGGCCCCCACCACTGAAGGAAACTAACATGTATGAGGCCCCCACCACTGGACAAAACTAACATGTATGAGGCCCCCACCACTGGACAAAACTAACATGTATGAGGCCCCCACCACTGGACAAAACTAACATGTATGAGGCCCCCACCACTGGACAAAACTAACATGTATGAGGCCCCCACCACTGAAGAAAACTAACATGTATGAGGCCCCCACCACTGAAGAAAACTAACATGTATGAGGCCCCCACCACTGAAGGAAACTAACATGTATGAGGCCCCCACCACTGGACAAAACTAACATGTATGAGGCCCCCACCACTGGACAAAACTAACATGTATGAAGCCCCCACTACTGTACAAAACTAACATGTATTAGGCCCCCACCACTGGACAAAACTAACATGTATGAGGCCCCCACCACTGGACAAAACTAACATGTATGAGGCCCCCACCACTGGACAAAACTAACATGTATGAAGCCCCCACTACTGTACAAAACTAACATGTATTAGGCCCCCACCACTGGACAAAACTAACATGTATGAGGCCCCCACCACTGGACAAAACTAACATGTATGAGGCCCCCACCACTGGACAAAACTAACATGTATGAAGCCCCCACCATTGTACAAAACTAACATGTATTAGGCCCCCACCACTGAAGAAAACTAACATGTATGAGGCCCCCACCACTGAAGGAAACTAACATGTATGAGGCCCCCACCACTGCAGAAAACTAACATGTATGAGGCCCCCACCACTGGAGAAAACTAACATGTATGAGGCCCCCACCACTGGAGAAAACTAACATGTATGAGGCCCCCACCACTGCAGAAAACTAACATGTATGAGGCCCCCACCACTGAAGGAAACTAACATGTATGAGGCCCCCACCACTGGAGAAAACTAACATGTATGAGGCCCCCACCACTGAAGGAAACTAACATGTATGAGGCCCCCACCACTGCAGAAAACTAACATGTATGAGGCCCCCACCACTGAAGAAAACTAACATGTGTGAGGCCCCCACCACTGAAGGAAACTAACATCTATGAAGCCCCCACCACTGGACAAAACTAACATGTATGAGGCCCCCACCACTGGACAAAACTAACATGTATGAGGCCCCCACCACTGAAGGAAACTAACATGTATGAGGCCCCCACCACTGAAGAAAACTAACATGTATGAGGCCCCCACCACTGAAGAAAACTAACATGTATGAGGCCCCCACCACTGGACAAAACTAACATGTATGAGGCCCCCACCACTGAAGAAAACTAACATGTATGAGGCCCCCACCACTGAAGGAAACTAACATGTATGAGGCCCCCACCACTGAAGGAAACTAACATGTATGAGGCCCCCACCACTGGACAAAACTAACATGTATGAGGCCCCCACCACTGAAGAAAACTAACATGTATGAGGCCCCCACCACTGAAGAAAACTAACATGTATGAGGCCCCCACCACTGGACAAAACTAACATGTATGAGGCCCCCACCACTGGACAAAACTAACATGTATGAGGCCCCCACCACTGAAGAAAACTAACATGTATGAGGCCCCCACCACTGAAGAAAACTAACATGTATGAGGCCCCCACCACTGGAGAAAACTAACATGTATGAGGCCCCCACCACTGGACAAAACTGACAGTAATGAGGCTGCACTGATGCTGAACACTGTAGTTTAATGACAGAGGAACAACTCAACGTCCCAGGATGCACCACATCCTCAATGTGGACAGAATGATTTGTCCCACTGGTTTAAATGTGAGCTCTCAGGCTCCACTCAGTTCATTCAGCTCAAACCCTTCACATCTCCACCACTTCCTCTGTTACTTCAGGTGTGCCCCAGGGCTCTGTACTGTGGCCCCTCCTCTTTATCATCTACCTCCTTCCCATTGGTAATATATTAGCCTCGGGGGTATTTGTGAATTTTCAGAAGAATGATGTACTTCTTGACAAGGTTCAGGTTTTTGGGCTGGTGTTAGGTATGGGTCTAACGTTTCCAAACATCACTGGATACAAGTTGGCAGCACCCCCTTAGTGGAGAGAAAACTAACATCTATGACATTTAAAATGGCTTCAGCTGAAAAAAAAAAGGTTGTATTCCCTCTTATTTTATTCTGAAATGGTTCTATAGTCCAACTTTTTCAATTTTATTTGAACAAATGGTTGTTATGGTCGTACCAAGTTAATATTTGAAGGTCATTTGCGTAACAAAAGTTTGGTCATGGTCACTTTTGGTTTGAAAAATGACTCATGTTACCGAAATAAAATGAGGGAATTTGTAAAATGTCGTAAGAATTATGTATTTCTTGGCAAGTAAGTTTTTGATTTTTGACCTGGGACTGAGGTTTCCAAAAATCACTAGATACAGTTGGCAGCGCCCCCGACTGGCCAGTTTCCATAAAATACAAAATGGCCACCGTTGAAAAGAACAAAGGTTGTATCCCACCTTATTTTAGTTTGAAATTATAGTATAGTGCAGCTTTTCCCATTTGTTAGAATAAAATGGAAGTTAAGCCAATCATTGATGCAAAAAAAAGTATTTTTAGGAATGTGTTTTATTGGGTCATGGTACTCAGTTTACTAAACATTTAGAAAAAATTCAAAAATTATAAATAGGAGATTAAAAAAAACATGATTATGATTAAAAAGATTAAAAGTCACAATTACAAGAAAAGCTTCAGAATTATAAGATTAAAAAAATCTAAATCATGATGTAGTACATCATGATTTGTGATTTACGACTTAATTTTCATACTGTCACATTAGTTTCATTTGAAAAAGTAATGAGTCTATTCTGAGAATGTAGAGTATAAAGTACATATATTTATATAAATGTAAAGAGTATAAAGTACATATATTTATATAAATGTAAAGATATTTATATAAATGTAAAGAGTATAAAGTACAGATATTTATATAAATGTAAAGATATTTATATAAATGTAAAGAGTATAAAGTACAGATATTTATATACATGTAAAGAGTATAAAGTACATATATGTATATAAATGTAAAGAGTATAAAGTACAGATATTTATATAAATGTAAAGAGTATAAAGTACAGATATTTATATAAATGTAAAGATATTTATATAAATGTAAAGAGTATAAAGTACATGTATTTATTTATTTATCTTTCCAGAAAGAAAAGTCAAGTAGTGTACATATACCTAACAAATATATTTAAGTAAAGGAAGTACTTAGTTACTTCCACGTCTGATTGTATGATCCAGTGTGTCAGCTAGCGTGCTAATTAGATAAGCTAGCACTAAGCAAAGCTGCCAGTGTTATCAAAGACTGAGTCAAACAGAGCATGACATGTACAACCACACTGGAGCACATTGTTCTTCATGCTTCCTAACATGCTGAACTTTCATATCATACATCCCATCTCACTGTTTCCAGAAACATTTCCACAGACCAGCGCTCAGTGATGCTTTGAGGTTTGTTCTGTATTATTTTCTGACATAAACACAGAATTGTTTTCCTTCACATGAACTCTGAACATCCTGGACGTTCACACTCCAACTACAAGCACATCGAGAAAAAGAAAATTCTTTCCACTGGAGACGCTGTGGAAGGATTGTCTGGAAGTGTCCCAAACTGCAAAGCCTGGGGGACCAGATATGTATAGATATGTGTCAATTTCTCCTTAGAGATTAATAAAGTATCTATCTATCTATCTATCTATCTATCTATCTATCTATCTATCTATCTATCTATCTATCTATCTATCTATCTATCTATCTATCTATCTATCTATCTATCTATCTATCTATCTATCTATCTATCTATCTATCTATCTATCTATCTATCTATCTATCTATCTAAAACTCATTCATTCATTTTCAATAAGTTCGATTATTGTAATGGTGTCTTCACTGGTCTGAACAAAAAATCAGCTGATCCAAAACGCTGCTGCCAGAGTCCTGACCAGTACCAGGAAACTGGACCACATCACACCTGTCCTCAAATCCTTACATTGTCTTCCTGTGGGTCAAAGGTTAGAGTTCAAAATCTTACTCCTGGTCTATAAAGCACTCAATGACCTTGGATCCAAATCCATCTTTGACCTGCTGGTTCCATATGAACCATCCAGAACCCTGAGGTCATAGGTCATCAGGGACAGGTTTACTGTGTGTTCCCAAAATCAGAACCAAACTACCTGAATACCTGAGATCTGAGTAAAACTGTCAGTTCATTTAAATCAGACTGAAAACATGACTGTTCACTGGAGCTTTGACTGACATTATTAAATCTTTTTTAAATGTTTTTATGTCTCTTTTAATTTTCCTTTAATGAATTTTAATCATTTGAATTTTCTTATAGTTAGTTGCACTAGAATCACCTAGCAGCAGCAAATCTAATGAACTACCACAGTATTCTAGAACAACAAAGCCTTAGAATATTAACTACGATAATACTTTAGAAAGGCCTATATCTAAGCTTAACATTCATTTCGGGTTTACTCAATGTGCTTCAGTTCAAAATTGGATCAAATGGGACATGGCTGTCAATCTGTTTTTTCTCTTATTCATTTAAACACAAAAAGGAAAACTGAAAAAAACTCATCACGATACATTTTAACATTCTGGTTTTGGAAATAAAAAATGAAAGAAACCAGTTCTTTTTTCCTTGTCTGATTTTTTTTTTTTATAATTAGGCCTATTTCATTTATTTTTGTGAATGTGGTTGTAAACGTTTCCAGTTCAGGTTGTGTTTTTTTTTTTCATCTGGGCAACTCATGTGAATCGCAAACGTGAAGGTCATTATCGTTGGGTTTATCTGGGCACCTGTAGACGTTAGCGTCCAGCTGGTACGTAACCAATGTCAGAGTGGTCACTTGTCAGTCCTAATCATTCATGAACAACAGCTGAGGCACGTCTGAGATTCACACTCTGGAAAATGTGTCAGTGTCATAAGTTAACAAAGTAATTAAGTAAAACTAATCTGTGAGCATATGGTGTCTGTGTTTGTACCTGCTCATTCTGTAAACGTTCCCTTTTGATTGTCAGTGCGGCTAACAGTTTAGCTAACAGTTTAGCTAACAGTTTAAAGGCTTTCATCAGACAAAAGATAGTGTTTATTGATTATGTATCGTTAAAAGTGTGGGCGGATAATAATGCTCATTTCTGTCACACTGCATGTTTTATCTGGAGTAGCCGCATTAACGCTAATCATCCCATGTATGGGTCTAGGCAGGGGGAGGCGGGGCTAAAAGGTTGTCTTTCAAATACTCTGTATGCAATAGGACGGTACTACAACCAATCAGCGTAATTTTTAGAATGATGTAGTGAGAGCGCCGGAAAGTTCATGGAGGAGTCCGGAGAAAGTTAGGAATGACACGTTTTTTCACATTCTTCACTCATCTTTGATAAAAGGAAATCTCCATCCGTTGCTCTTCTTCTATGGTTGTTTTCAGTTGTTTTTCTCTGAATCATTGCAGCGTCCCTTTGTTATGCCCGCCGTCTGATTTCACGGTAATTCATCGTTAACAGCTGTGCACCTGCACGTAGCAGCCGCAAACACTGCCGAACAACTGAATAAATTAGTTCATTAAGGTGCAGAGTTGTTAGAAGTGACAACACGCATTGATCGCTATTGAGAGAAAGTAGTAGTTGTGTGATGGTTTTGTTCTGTAAACTCATGAATCACTCAATAGTCCTGCCAGGACTACTTTGACATTGTCCAAACTGGACCAGAACTGGGCTCACAGGACACTGTCGGGGGTAAGTCACTGTGGTTGCACCAGAGTAAAGACACTGATGACATACACATTCATCTGAAAAATACTGAACTGTCCCTTTAATTCTCTGTTTAAAGCAAAGCTAAAGTGCAAGCTGTGCATTGTGTAACAGACTGGATGTGGTCTGTAAAGTAGTCACCTGACTGCTTCTGCCAACATTAGAGCAGAAGAGAAGGAATTGTTTTTTGCTGACTGGAGTGTTTGGAAGTTTATTACAGTTCTTTAGCATTTAACACAGTTCATAAACAGTGACAGATGACATAGTGTAAGGCAAATGCATTTGTGCCGCTGTGGTCAACACCTTCCGTGTGTTGGCTGATGAAAGCCCATTATTTAATACAACAGCGGCAGAAGGCCAAACACTTGCTGCCTCATTGGAAAGCTACATGAATCTTCCCGCTGCACCTGGAAGCTGTTTCAAATTGTACTCATTAAGCGCAAGCTAACACTTAATAATTAAAATTGCAAAGACACTGTAATTTGAGCAATTAAGCAATTTCAGATCACGACTCATCAGTTTTACTTTAGCCTGAACTTTTCCCTGATCAGCCATCTGCAGAGGTGGGAAGTAATTAAGTACATGTACTCCTTTACTGTACTTAAGCAGATTTTTTTTGTGTGCAGTATTACATTTTCTGTAAATTTTGGACTTTTCCTCCCTACATTTGTTCATAAATTTCTGTACTTTATATTGTTTACATTTATAAAAAAAAAAAACTAGCGAAGACAAGCTAGTGAGGTTATAAATGAAATGATAGTAAAGTAAAGGCAGTAGATGCAATGTGTGTGTGTGTGTGTGTGTGTGTGTGTGTGTGTGTGTGTGTGTGTGTGTGTGTGTGTGTGTGTGTGTGTCATGATTGTCAGTTACGCGGCAGTGGGACCATCAGCTGTCAGAATGTGGAATAAACAGGACACTATAAAGCAGTAGGAGTCGCCTGCATGCAGATGTGTTTTGTGTATTCATGTGCACATTCACCACAATCCCAGTACATCACCAGAGCAGACTCGCTGCGTCTCTTTGATCATTATTGTCTGTATTCTGCCTAAACGAGCTCTGAGGATGGAGGTTTGGAGGAAACAAACGAGGATGTGATTTGTTTATTTTGCTCAAGAGACAAATTTCAATTGTTCACTTTGTCACAGTGTGAACAGTTGTCAGCGCACTAGCATATACCGACGCCTGGCAATAATCCCCTCGTATTATCGCTGTTTTTTTGGGGTTTTTTTCTGGAGTGTAAAGTGTAAAGAGGGTATAGAAACTGAATTTTTCTCCATTATGCACAGTAACAATAGCTGGAAACCCGTGGAGTACAGCAGTAAAAAGCTGCTGAGACTCTGGCCAAAATGATTCGGCCACAAGGAAAAAACTCTGGCTGCCTGCTGGGCCGAACCTTCAAAACTCTGCGTGACCGTCCATAAATTCTCTTCAGAGTGGGAGAGTTCACTTCTACCCGAGGAACTCCAGCATGGTTCAGTGCTATTACCATTTGAAAAGAGAGAAGATGAGTGCAGCAGTGCGAGGGAGGGCGTGGGTGGGTGGTGGGTGGGGGGTGAGGTTACACCAGCATGCAAAGAGAAATGGCTGAAGGGAGCGGCAGTGAGGAAGAGTGGTCGTCATGGTGAACCTGGCGCATCGATGAGCTACAGTCATCAACAGAATGGACATGTGAACTTCAGGTTCGTCCTTGAAACAGCAGTTGCCTGAACCCAAGCAGACGGTAACTTGTCTCCAACTGACACAACAACTGGAAGAACCTGAGGACAAACAACCCCCCCGATGCCCAAACCATCAAAAAAACTGTCTCCTTTCAGTCATTCATACATTCAAGGTTCCCACGTCACGTGCCCGGAATCTAGTCAACGTCCAAGCATAAGTCGCGGCAATACATGGGGTGACGAGGAAAGCAGGTATTTCATTGAAATTTGGTCGGATGATTCTATAAAGACTGAATTGGAGACAAGCCGCTGGTGGGAACACTGGTACGAGAGTTGGCAACACTGACAAAATAGGACAAAAATTATGAAACTAGTAACTGGGTCCATTATCTGGGAGCATTTCCTGCAACAGTGTAGCGCGCTCATCTACTAACCAATCAGATTCGAGTATAGAGAGACGCTGCTGTACACGCACTGACGACATGACGTCCTAAAGTCCGTTGGTCCATTTGATTAAATACAGTGTGAATGAAGACTGTAAATAAAGTCTGGATTATAAGTACAGTGTGAAAAGACAAAAAAAAGGTTCTGGTCTGAACCTCGGTGCGGACTTTACGATGTGAATACGCCCTAAACCCGTATCTGACCCCCTCTGGACGTAACCAAAATATGCAGAATAGTAGCTGTCAAGGACCAGGATTGGGCACCCCTGAAATAGACGCGAGGCAGAGTCCTGCACGGTTCTGATTTTGACATACCGCGACCGCCCGTACTCGTCATGTTCAAACTCGTATCCGACCCGTTTTCCGATAAAAAAAAATGTTAAATCCGCACCCGAACTGACTATAAATGAATCCGATATCCGACCCGAACCCGGAAGAAAATGTCAGATAGCCAAACTTAAATACAAACATTTATTGCCACAAATATACTGAACAGTGACATAGCCAAGGCAGAGCCAAATAAAAATGTTGTTAAACAGAAACAGACAAATAGTAAACTCAAAAAATATTTTTATTCGCAAGCTCACACACACACACACACACACACACACACACACGCTTGAAAAAACGCATCAAGAAGGACGCCGACAGGAGGCAGCTATACAAGTCCAAACTAAAGAACAGTTTTTACCCTATGAACCGCAAATTAGACCCGCGATCACCCACGTCCGACCCGAACCAAACCCGTATCCAACACAGCACAAAATTTTTCACCCGTTTCGTGAAAATCTGTGGTTCACCCACGGGTCACCCACGGGTACCCGAACCCGTGCAGGACTCTGACGCTAGGTACCTCCACCAAGGAGATTATGTTTTCGCTGCAGTTTGTCTGACTCTCAGCAACATTACTCAAAAAGTTATGGAAGGATTTTGATAACATTTTCAGGATGCATTGGAAGTGTCACAAAAAACCAAATTATTACATTTTGGGGGTAATCCATAAAAGATCCTGGATACTGGAGAACTTTTAAATGTGTTCTCCATTTACCCCAATGTAAAATTTTAAAGTGTGTGGTTCCAATTACCATCAGTCAGGAACTTGGATTATTCATTAGTTGGGTCTTTAAATTGAGGTATTACTGTATCAGTTTATGTAGCTGGACATACAATAGTGTTGTCATTCAAATCTATGTACCAGTTTTTAAAACAAGTGCTAGTGCAGAGTCTTGTATAAACTAAAACCATGTGCTACAAGCATTATCTGTGCTGAATTTATGCCACTGTCGCTTCATTCATGCATGTCTCCACCCCATGTCTCCACCCCAAGTGGAGAGGGCTATTGTTGTTGAGTTGGTTTGTTGGTCTGTTTGTTTGTCAGAAGCTTTACGCAAAAAAAAAATACTGTACCAGTTTCCATGAAATTTTCAGGTAAGGTGTTAGGTGGATCAGAATAGATCCTGTTAAATGTTGGTGAATGTAGGTCAAAGATCACAGTTGCATTTGAAATAGAAATGAAAAATACTTTGAAAAATACATGTTTCACTTTGCACCTGTTTCCCTCATTCTTTATGGGGACTTCCAGAAAAAAGTAATTAATGTATTTATAGGGACACATCATTTCTATTTTACTAGAGGGGACCTTTATTTATATTATTTATATTTATCCCTTGTGGGAAGCTGAGTTTTGGTCCCCATAGTGTGACTGTGTAAACATATCAATGTCCCCATAAAGATAGAAATACAAACACATACACAACACACACTTCAAAAAATCTATAAGATACTAAATTTCATAAAGGGCCCATGTCGTTTAGTTTTCATGGCCAAAAATTGCTGCCAGGGCCCCAGGGTTCAGAGCTGCACTTTAATACACCTCTGCCCTCAACAGTAACAACAGTAAAACTAGTAAAACAGTGATAGAGTGCACACCTCCACCACTTTTATTTACTGACTGTGAACCATTTGTGTCCAAACTGGCCCTGTCTCCTAATAATAAAGAACCCTTCAAAAAAATGTTTAATCCTGGATCCAGACGGTAATCCAGATCACCACCAAAATCTAACCACTTGTTTATTTTGCAATAATAATAATAATAATATAATTATTATTATTATTATTTTATTTTTTTAATTAGATTAATAAAAATGTAAAATTAAATTACATTTAAAAAATACAAATGAAGGAATGAATAATTTAAAAAAAAATAAATAAATAAATAAATACTAATATACTTTTTAAATAATACATGAATTAAAAAATACATAAAAATAAATGCACCTAAAGGACAAAAAACAAAAAAGTAAAAATATTTAAACCTTTGATGGTTTCACGTAGCACCTGTTTCCCTCATGAAAAAATTAATTCATGTATTTATAGGGCAATATCATTGCTATTTTACAAGTGGGGACCTTAATTTATTTTTAACTATCGTGGGGACCTGAATGTTGGTCCCCATCGTGTCAGAGGTCCCTATGGTGTGACTGTGTAAACATATCAATGTCCTCATGAAGACAGGAATACACACACACACACACACACACACACAAACACACACAAACTGGTCTTCATGCCTCATGAGGACATACGTTTATAATCATCACTTGTAGGTAAAAGTAGCCATTGGGTCGTGAGCATAAACACATCATTTTTTAAATTAATAAATAAATGTAAAAATATTTATAAAATTATAAATGTAAACATATATAAAAGTAAATATATTAATATATTTTTGTTAAAAATAAAATAGCATGTAATTGTAAAAAAAAATAAATAAATAAAAAAAAAAAATATATATATATATATATATATATATATATATATATATATATATATATATATATATATATATATATATATATATATATATATACGTAAAACCTTTATCAAAATAATAAAAGCAAACATTTTAGTAAATTAAAAAAATTGCATTTAATTGTTAAAAATATTAAACCTTTAATAAAATAATAATAAAAAATATATATATTTAACTGTCTTGGGGACCTGAATTTTGGTCCCCATAGTGTCAGAGGTGCCGATGGTGTGATTGTGTACACATATCAATGGTAAAAAAAGACAGACAGACTTCAGACCAACAGCGAACTGCTTGGGCTCAAGATCAACACCGGCAAAACTAAGACCATGAGGTTAAATGCGAAAAAACAAGATCCCATTACACTTAGAGGGGAGACCATGGAAGACGTGGAGCATTTCACATACTTAAGGAATAACATCAGTAGGGACGGAGGAGCAGACAAAGATATAGAGCTTCGAATCGGCAAAGCACAGCTGGCATTTAGGATCTTAAGGCCGATCTGGCTATCCAAACAGCTCTCCAACAACACCAAGCTGCGGATCTTCAACACCAACGTGAAGACTGTCCTCCTCTATGGCTCCGAAACATGGAAGACCACCGAGGGCCTCATTAGCAAGCTCCAGGTGTTTGTTAACAAATGCCTGCGTTACATTCTCAAGCTATGGTGGCCCATCAAAACCACAAATGAGGAGCTGTGGAGGATTACAAAACAGGACAATATCGCTACCACAATCAAAAGGAGAAAGTGGAACTGGATAGGCCATACCCTCAGAAAAGACTCAAATAACATCACGAGACAGGCCCTGGACTACAATCCTCAGGGAAAGAGGAAACAGGGCAGGCCGAGAAACACCTGGAGACGTTCCACTCTACAACACCTGAAGAACATTGGAGTGAGCTGGCAAGAAGCAAAGACCCTGGCCCAGAAGAGAGTGAGATGGAGAGCTCTGGTGGACGCCCTATGCCCCTCAACGGGGTAAAAGAGGATTAATGATGATGAATGATCAATGATCAATGGTAAAATGACATAAAGATAGTAATAGAAGCGCACACACACAGAGCTGAAGGTTAGCATGCGCAGCAGTCCCACAGGATTAGTGTGATCAGTTGGTGATGTTTGGGCTGTGGACTCCACTAGAATGATATGAAAAGAAACCATGACGACAAGGTTAAAGTACTGACGTTCAGCTGGAGTTTCACATGCCTGTGAGCCCTGCACACACACACACACACACACACACACACACACACACACTGAGGTGTTGGATCCCAGATTATCTTTTATGGCTATATATCCAGATAAACACACCTTTAGTGAAGCAGAAAGTACCCAGCTAACCAATAATCCAAGTAACAAAAAACCTTCATGTACTTTTTTCATCTGAATATGAAAGAAAATTTAATTTACAGAATGAAAACAAACCCCCGAGACATAAATATGTACCTTACTGTACATACTGTAGGTAATTTATTTGACTTTTAACACATGTTTCATTCAAAATGTGTATAATTTTATAATGTTTAATTATACCATACATTGGAACCAATCAGGCCTTTTAAAAATGTAAAATGCATCTGTACTTATGAAAAAGATATGGAACCATTTCTGGAACAAATTAATTTCATAAATAGAGGTCGCACTGTATTCCAAAATGAACCGTTTTAACTCATAAAGACCCAGTACTATTTTGGTGGTAGTTCCCAAATGATTCTGTTCTCTATTTATACCATTTATGATTGATTTATCACCGTTTGTTTCTACAGTATTGTTCTCAGTACAGTCATACTTCAATATACAAAAGACCCAGCTAACAAATAATCTACGTTACGAAAAACATTTATGTACAATTTTTGTCTCTGAATACAAAATAAAATTCAATTTACAAAACAAAACCGAAACCCCCCAGACATAAATACAGTACTATACATAAATATGCGCTGTACATATAATCCCATTGGCTATGAGGGAGCTACCCATGATGCTTTTGGTGACCTTTGACCCTCATTCATCACAGATTTACTGTTCTTTGGTGAGTTTTTCCCAGTGTGTTCATTTAAAGGAGGAGCTGAAGAAGCTGAAGAAGCTGAAGGAGCTGAAGGAGCTGAAGGAGCTGCAACGCTCGATAATGGATGTAGGAGGAGGAGGCAGCCATATTTCCATCAGCACTAATAAAAGACATGCTGCTGAAATTGTATCAACTTTATGAATTTGTGGATAAAAAACATCCCGAAAAAATGTTCAAGAGTCGTGCTATCGCCCACTTTGGATCAATATTTCACCAAACGTCTTTCAATAAACATTGTTGAAGGTGAAACTGACAATTAAAACAAACACAATGGTATGAAAATGACCCGCATGTCTGGTATGAAAATGACCCGCATGTCTGGTATGAAAATGACCCACATGTCTGGTATGAAAATGACCCACATGTCTGGTATGAAAATGACCCACATGTCTGGTATGAAAATGACCCACATGTCTGGTATGAAAATGACCCACATGTCTGGTATGAAAATGACCCACATGTCTGGTATGAAAATGACCCACATGTCTGGTATGAAAATGACCCGCATGTCTGGTATGAAAATGACCCGCATGTCTGGTATGAAAATGACCCGCATGTCTGGTATGAAAATGACCCGCATGTCTGGTATGAAAATGACCCGCATGTCTGGTATGAAAATGACCCACATCTCTGGTATGAAAATGGCCCACATGTCTGGTATGAAAATGACCCGCATGTCTGGTATGAAAATGACCCGCATGTCTGGTATGAAAATGACCCGCATGTCTGGTATGAAAATGACCCGCATGTCTGGTATGAAAATGACCCGCATGTCTGGTATGAAAATGACCCGCATGTCTGGTATGAAAATGACCCACATGTCTGGTATGAAAATGACCCACATGTCTGGTATGAAAATGACCCACATGTCTGGTATGAAAATGACCCGCATGTCTGGTATGAAAATGACCCACATGTCTGGTATGAAAATGACCCGCATGTCTGGTATGAAAATGACCCGCATGTCTGGTATGAAAATGACCCGCATGTCTGGTATGAAAATGACCCACATGTCTGGTATGAAAATGACCCACATGTCTGGTATGAAAATGACCCACATGTCTGGTATGAAAATGACCCGCATGTCTGGTATGAAAATGACCCGCATGTCTGGTATGAAAATGACCCACATGTCTGGTATGAAAATGACCCACATGTCTGGTATGAAAATGACCCGCATGTCTGGTATGAAAATGACCCGCATGTCTGGTATGAAAATGACCCGCATGTCTGGTATGAAAATGACCCGCATGTCTGGTATGAAAATGACCCGCATGTCTGGTATGAAAATGACCCGCATGTCTGGTATGAAAATGACCCACATGTCTGGTATGAAAATGACCCGCATGTCTGGTATGAAAATGACCCGCATGTCTGGTATGAAAATGACCCACATGTCTGGTATGAAAATGACCCGCATGTCTGGTATGAAAATGACCCGCATGTCTGGTATGAAAATGACCCACATGTCTGGTATGAAAATGACCCACATGTCTGGTATGAAAATGACCCACATGTCTGGTATGAAAATGACCCGCATGTCTGGTATGAAAATGACCCGCATGTCTGGTATGAAAATGACCCACATGTCTGGTATGAAAATGACCCGCATGTCTGGTATGAAAATGACCCGCATGTCTGGTATGAAAATGACCCGCATGTCTGGTATGAAAATGACCCGCATGTCTGGTATGAAAATGACCCGCATGTCTGGTATGAAAATGACCCGCATGTCTGGTATGAAAATGACCCGCATGTCTGGTATGAAAATGACCCACATGTCTGGTATGAAAATGACCCACATGTCTGGTATGAAAATGACCCGCATGTCTGGTATGAAAATGACCCGCATGTCTGGTATGAAAATGACCCACATGTCTGGTATGAAAATGACCCGCATGTCTGGTATGAAAATGACCCACATGTCTGGTATGAAAATGACCCACATGTCTGGTATGAAAATGACCCACATGTCTGGTATGAAAATGACCCACATGTCTGGTATGAAAATGACCCACATGTCTGGTATGAAAATGACCCGCATGTCTGGTATGAAAATGACCCGCATGTCTGGTATGAAAATGACCCGCATGTCTGGTATGAAAATGACCCACATCTCTGGTATGAAAATGACCCACATGTCTGGTATGAAAATGACCCACATGTCTGGTATGAAAATGACCCACATGTCTGGTATGAAAATGACCCACATGTCTGGTATGAAAATGACCCACATGTCTGGTATGAAAATGACCCGCATGTCTGGTATGAAAATGACCCACATGTCTGGTATGAAAATGACCCACATGTCTGGTATGAAAATGACCCGCATGTCTGGTATGAAAATGACCCGCATGTCTGGTATGAAAATGACCCACATGTCTGGTATGAAAATGACCCACATGTCTGGTATGAAAATGACCCACATGTCTGGTATGAAAATGACCCGCATGTCTGGTATGAAAATGACCCGCATGTCTGGTATGAAAATGACCCGCATGTCTGGTATGAAAATGACCCGCATGTCTGGTATGAAAATGACCCACATCTCTGGTATGAAAATGACCCACATGTCTGGTATGAAAATGACCCACATGTCTGGTATGAAAATGACCCACATGTCTGGTATGAAAATGACCCACATGTCTGGTATGAAAATGACCCGCATGTCTGGTATGAAAATGACCCACATGTCTGGTATGAAAATGACCCACATGTCTGGTATGAAAATGACCCACATGTCTGGTTCATTTAATGGTTTAATGTTTAATGTTCAGTCAGTGACACATTTACCCACTGACACTAATACATTCCATCTAAAATATACATTTTCTTTTATTTTTAACACGTTTCATACTAAATGTGTATACTTTAATCATTTTAAAGGGTTTAGGGGGTAGAATTGGGGGTTTAGGGGGTAGTATTTGGAGCCTTGGAACCAATCAGGCCTTTGACATGTAAAATGTGACTATTTATGAAAAATTCACGGTATGAAAACATTTCTGGAACAAATTAATTTCATGACTTTAGTTGTATTGATGTAACCCTTGTGTTTTCCTCCATACACACAGGCTGTGTCTAATGATCGGGTTTGAAAGATGGATATCGTACTGTTTCCAGTAGTAAGCACTGGCACCATACAGTACGTATTTGTGGACCACCGGGTCACTTTGACCCGGGGGGCCGCACAAGGGTTAAGCTTCTTCCTTTGTTGTAATATTAGTTTAATATATCCTCCTGAGACCCACAAATGAAGTTTGGCCTCTGTAATGCACAATATTTATTTATTATTTATTATTTGTGATTTGTTTATTTCACACTTCAACCACTTGAACATTTTTTCCTAAAGTGTTTTTATTTTTATTTTTATTTATTTCTTTAGGCTGAAAAAAACCCAGTGGGACTGAAATCTTCTGAATTACCCTTTTTGTTCTGGAGTTTTGATTTGATTTGAATGCTTTATTTCGAACATGTGCAGAATGCAACAATAATAAATACAATAATAATAATAATAATAATAATAATAATAATAATAATAATAATAATAATAATAATAATAATAATAATAATAATAATAATGTCCGAAAAGGAGTAGGACGAAGCATGAGCTTTTTTAATCCTACCCCTTCTTCACTTCCCCAATAACCCGAATTCAACTTATAGTACATAGTACAATAATAATAATAATAATAAAACATATACATATATACAAAAAACAAAACAGTACAAAAAAACAAAAACAACAAACAAGCAGATAGGAAAGTAGGTAACAAATAGATTTTTTTTTTTTTTCTAATTTGTCTGCGTTTTGTCCTCATTGTTTAACTCCACAGAGAGGGAGTCAACATTGCCTGAGATCAATGCATATTTTAGTCTTGCAGCCAAATATTTTAATATTTAGTGAATGTGTGTGACCATCAGCGGTCCTCCCTGAAAGCTGAGCAGACATAGAACTTTCTATTATAAGCCAGGGAGGGCAGTGCTACACCTCAGTGATGTGTGGGGGAAACAAAGACTGGACAGGACAGACAGGACGAACGGGGACAGAAATTAACAGGCGGTGCTATTGTAATTAAAGATTGTAAGGTGGTGTGTTATTCCAACTATTAACTGTCCATCAATAAAAACAAATAAATAAATAGATCGAAAAAAGAGGAGAAAACCAAACCAGCACAAAAGAAAAAGAGATTCAACAAATAAACAATTAAACAGTCGGCACTGAGCACCACAACCGTGGATGTCCTGATAGTACAAAATAGAATAGAATAAAATAGAATAGAATAGAATAGAATAGAATAGAATAGAATAGAATAGAATAGAATAGAATAGGCCAGAAGAGGATTCTGGAGAGATTCTCAGCACATTCTGGGGGGTCCCATCATTCACTGAAATGGGACTCGGCAGTAGCTGGCGAGACCCGATCAAACATGCAAGTGTGAAGGACCCTGAAAACCAGAACAGTAATCAAGCAGGGCCAAGCTAACAGGGCACCCCCCATCCTGGGCCATAGGAGCCACAGGGCGCCGCCCCCAGAGAGCCACCGGGACCAACGACGCAAACCTGGAGAACAAGAGGGAGTAACTATAGACCCCCCCAGCGCACCAAGACCGACCCAGGTGGCCCGGGGCACAAGGACCCACCCGCCAACCCAACCCCGCCCACCCCAGCCTCCACCAAACCCCCTCCCCCTCGGGGGCCAACGCAGCCAGGAAGCCAGACACAGGGGGCGAGTGGCGAGTTATCATATAGTCTGAGGAATGACCTGCAGGGTTTCTCCTTCTCACTAAAATGTTTACTTCACTAAAAAACCACCCATAAATGAACAAATAATTAAATAAGAGGCTGACCTTCAGTTTGACATCCTGGACTTAAGGCTGGTATCAGCGTTGACAGAAGTGAACTGACCTACATGCAGCTTATGTTGACAATGAAACATCAGAGCTGAACAGAGGTGGTCAAGTACAAAAATACTCTGGTAAAAGTAGAAGTACTGATTTTACTTCTTTACTGAAATTAAAAGTACAACTTCTGAACTGTAATAAAGTAAAAAGTTAAAATGCATTTTATTTTTATTTTTTTTTCTATGGATGAAATAATATTTAATTAAGCAGGAGAAATGAGAAAAATGTCAAAACTATCCAAAAATAAAGCCTTTAAAAGTGAGTTAGTGTAGAGTTATTGGCTCATGGTACTGAGTTCAGTGGGTATGGACAGAACATTTAGGAAAAATTCAAAAGCCATAAGTAGGAGATAAAAAAAAAAACACAATTATGAGATGGAAAAAAAAATCTAAATTATAATATATAGTCAGTCAAAATTTCTGATTTATGACTTATTTTACACATTTGTCACATTTGTCTACTTTGAAAAAGTAAAAGTCTATTCTGAGAATGTAGAGTATAAAGTACATATATTTATATGAATATAAAGAGTATAAAGTACAGATATTTATATGAATATAAAGAGTATAAAGTACATATATTTATATGAATATAAAGAGTATAAAGTACAGATATTTATATGAATATAAAGAGTATAAAGTACATATATTTATATGAATATAAAGAGTATAAAATACAGATATTTATATGAATATAAAGAGTATAAAGTACATATATTTATATAAATGTAAAGAGTATAAAGTACATATATTTATATGAATATAAAGAGTATAAAGTACATATATTTATATGAATATAAAGAGTATAAAGTACATATATTTATATGAATATAAAGAGTATAAAATACAGATATTTATATGAATATAAAGAGTATAAAGTACATATATTTATATGAATATAAAGAGTATAAAGTACATATATTTATATGAATATAAAGAGTATAAAGTACATATATTTATATGAATATAAAGAGTATAAAGTACATATATTCCTGAACAAATGTAGGGAGTAAAAGTATTAAGTTGCCAGAAAAATAAATACTCCAGTAAAGTACAGATACCTAAAAGATCTACTTGAGTACAGTAATGATTCTTAGGGTTAGGGTTCCTTCGTTACTTCCACTTCTCTGGAGCTTAATTCTCACAGTAATGTTAGAAATGAGGGTGTGGTGTTTACCTTCAGAGTCCTGCACTGATGCTGTGTCTGTGTCACACCTGTGGGCCTCAGTCCACTCTGCACTAATGGATTTTCACTGGTTTTATTGAGGAGCCAAATGGAAAGGTGTGCTGTTGAAAGGCAGTGACAGGTAACTCCCTGAGCTGAGGGACACATTTAAACCTGCAGGTGCATGAGCTGCTTGTTTTGGGACGGAAGAACCGGTTTGTTTCTGGACTGCAGGTACTCACAGGTACTGACAAGCTGGAAATGACACCTGTTTGTACCTGCAGCCTGACAGTGCTTCCCTACACCACCCCTACTGTTATTTAGCACACACACACACACACACACACACACACACACACACACACACACACACACACACACACACGTCTCATGAGGACCAAGTTTGCCATTGGATAGTATGATATTTGGGTTGCGGTCGGTCGGGTCGTTTGTCGTTTGAGATAAACATTAATAAACATATACATATAAACATTTAACTTACAAACAATGACATGGAATTTGAGAGCAAAGTATAGTGGAAACAGAAGGTTGATGGTTTCTTGAACTGTGATTGGCTCAGAGGCTGAAGGGGCGGGAGCTATTGTACAGTTTCTGTCTTGTTCTCACACATCATGGAGGGGGAAGAACCAACTCAAAGACAGTTTGCAGATACAGCACTCAACAAAGATTTGGCGCTTGGGACTCTCGATTAAGAAAAAGGTAAGAAGCTATTTAAATAATAGGCAAACACTATCTTGCTAAATTGTGTTGCTAGTAGATAGACTAGTCTACAGGATGTGGGTATGGCATTATATATATATATATATATATATATATATATATATATATATATATATATATATATATATGTGTGTGTGTGTGTGTGTGTGACAATTAAATAAAAAAAATAATTAATGAATAAATAAAAAACTTGAATTTAAAAAAATTATTGAAAAAATAAATAAAATGGATAAAATAATAATGGCATGACTGTGTAAACATATCAATGTCCCCATTAAGACAAGAATACAAGCTCAAACACACACACACACACACACACACTGGTTTCCATGCCTCATGAGGACATACATCATCACTTGTAGGTAAAGTAGCCATTGGGTAGTGAGCAGAAACATATTGTTTTCAAAAATAAATTCAAAAATAATTTACAATTGAAAAATGTAAAACATAAATAAAAAATTATTATAGATATTTTCGTTAAAAATCAATAAAATTAAATAAAATTAAAAATATAAAACCTTTAATAAAATAATAATTAAAAAGTAACCAAAATAAAATAAAATATGAAAAATAGGATTTAATTGTTAAAAATATAAAACCTTTATTAAAACAATAATAGAAAAATAAAATAAAATGTAAAAAAAAAATAGAATTTAATTGTTAAAATATGAAACCTTGATCAAAATAATAAAAAAATTGAATTAAAAAAATTGCATTTAATTTTTAAAAATATAAAACCTTCATTAAAATTATTTAAAAAATACCAAAAATATGATAAAATAATTGCATTTAATTGTTAAACAGGTGTAAAGCCATGGTTATTTCATTAATATTGTTGTGTTCTCCATTGTTATTCAATACATTGTGTGTTGGTTTTTAAAAAAAAAAACAAGAACAAACACATCCAGATTGTTTTGCTTCCAGTTGTTTTTTCACAGTAGAAAAATGACTGGAGGTGGAACAACAGAGTTTACGGTACTTCCTCATACATGTCCATGAGGCGGTGATGAGGCGTCTCTGATTGGCTCAGAATGTGTGAAGGAACACTCCCCCCTCCCCTCTGACTCTGTGTGTGTTTACTTTTACCAGAGTAACATGCAGCTAAGTTTTGTGCCGTTGCTTGTTCTAAAAACGTGCAGGAAATAAACAGGATTTATTTCCACAGAGAGCAGTTTGATCTGACATTTTTTATACAGTTTGTGCAGCAGCTACTGTGGTGCTGTCTTCTCTCATAGATGCTAATGCTACTTCAGGTTCGCTGCAATGTGGGAGGGGCTTAACTTCACGTGGGTGACGCTAAAGTCCATCTGTCGTCAGACCGGCTTTTTCTGAGCAGGACGGTCTAGTGGAGGAGCGCCTCTGGGTGAGCGGGACAGTCTAGTGGAGGAGCGCCTCTGGGTGAGCGGGACGGTCTAGTGGAGGAGCGCCTTTGGGTGAGCGGGACAGTCTAGTGGAGGAGCGCCTTTGGGTGAGCGGGACGGTCTAGTGGAGGAGCGCCTCTGGGTGAGCGGGACGGTCTAGTGGAGGAGCGCCTCTGGGTGAGCGGGACGGTCTAGTGGAGGAGCGCCTCTGGGTGAGTGGGACGGACTAGTGGAGGAGCGCCTTTGGGTGAGCGGGACAGTCTAGTGGAGGAGCGCCTCTGGGTGAGTGGGACGGACTAGTGGAGGAGCGCCTTTGGGTGAGCGGGACAGTCTAGTGGAGGAGCGCCTTTGGGTGAGCGGGACAGTCTAGTGGAGGAGCGCCTCTGGGTGAGCGGGACGGTCTAGTGGAGGAGCGCCTTTGGGTGAGCGGGACAGTCTAGTGGAGGAGCGCCTTTGGGTGAGCGGGACAGTCTAGTGGAGGAGCGCCTTTGGGTGAGCGGGACAGTCTAGTGGAGGAGCGCCTTTGGGTGAGCGGGACGGTCTAGTGGAGGAGCGCCTTTGGGTGAGCGGGACAGTCTAGTGGAGGAGCGCCTCTGGGTGAGTGGGACGGTCTAGTGGAGGAGCGCCTCTGGGTGAGTGGGACGGTCTAGTGGAGGAGCGCCTCTGGGTGAGTGGGACGGTCTAGTGGAGGAGCGCCTTTGGGTGAGCGGGACGGTCTAGTGGAGGAGCGCCTCTGGGTGAGTGGGACGGACTAGTGGAGGAGCGCCTTTGGGTGAGCGGGACAGTCTAGTGGAGGAGCGCCTCTGGGTGAGCGGGACGGTCGCTAACACTAACAAAACAGAGTGGGATCGCTTTCACTGCCAGAAATAATTGATCATTTTCCTCTAAATCCCACCCAAACATTTCCCACATCCACTTCCAACAGACTTTAGTCAAATGAGCACGTGTGTGTGTGAAGTGAGTCAGTGATTGTGACAAACCCACTGAGGACTCGCCTGGCTTTTGCCGACCCTCTGGTAAAGCAGCGCAGACATTCTGTTGTCTACACTGTAAAAAATATTTTTTGAGTAGAATTGAAATAATTTAACAGCTTTTAACATATCCCATTAGAATACACAAATGATTCATCAAACATGACTAATATTAACTCTGAATTGTTAATGGGAATATGTTCATCTATTTCATTTATAGTTGGACATATCAGCATTAGTATCAGATCTATACTCACCCTATTAAGCATGTGAAGGAGGACTTCATCTTTAAAATTAAGTTAACCCCCCTCCCCCCAGTATGTAACGCCACTACAGAGGGAAGGAGCAACTTATTTCATGGTGCAAAAATCGTAGAATATAAATAAATACATGAATAAAAAAGGGTAAAACACATCATAGCTATCCTATATAAACCAAGCAACAAACCTGGGGGGGGGGGAGCAGAGCCTTCTCAATCTCAATCATGAGATTAAAAAACTCTAAATTATGAGAAAAAAAAACAGATGTAAAGTCAGACATATGATATAGTCAGTCACAATTTCTGATTTCAGACTTATTATTTCATACTGTCACATTTGTCTAGTTTGAAAAAGTAATGATTCTATTCTGAGAATCTAAAGAGTATAAAGTGTATATATTTATATAAATGTAAAGAGTATAAAGTATATATATATATTTATATAAATGTAAAGAGTATATACAGTGTTGGGAAAGTTCACCTTAATTAGGAACTAGTTCAAAGTTCAGTTCAAGTTAGTTAATATGAATTAGTTCAGTTCATCGTTCATTCTTCCAAATTATCAACTAGAAGTTCATGGATCCCAAAATGAACTTTTTCGTTCTTTTTTTGTGTTATTATTGTAAACTTATTATTAACCGTTTCTGACGTTATCCTGTAGTCAAAAATCAGGGGAAATCCCCCCCCCCCCCAGGGCGGAAGTAAGTACCTTACCAAGAACGGGACAACACCTGCTCCGGTCGCCGGTCACACTCTGTACATTTAACTCTTTTTCTCCGCTCCCAAAAACTCTCTGCACCCCCCGCTCTCTCTCTCTCTGCCCCGCCCAAAACTCTTCTCATTAGCTATTCCATAACATTATGTTTCCAACATTAGTTCAGAATAATCCAAAAGTGACATCTATGATAATGCTGTGTTTTGATCCCATTTTATTCCTTATAGGACTCAATAATTACAACGTGATAAGAACTAAATATGAACTAAATAAGAGCACAGTTCAATAAATGCCAGAATAACCGTGTTCACAAATTCCCGTTCATTTGGCAAAAGTGAACGAGTCGTTCACGTTCGTTAAAAATATGATATAGTTCATGAACGATCGTTCAATGAACTCGTTCATGTACAACACTGAGTATAAAGTATATATATTTATATAAATGTAAAGAGAATAAATTATATATATTTATATAAATGATGCACTTAAAAGGCTAATTTTTTTCCATTCTTTATGTATGGATTAATTGTGGTTGTGCTTAGTGACTTGGTATTTTGACCTTTTCTTTCATTTTGACTTTTTATGTCATGATTTTGACATTTTTCATTCTGACTTTACTATCTTCATCTGGAAATTCAATGTCATAAACATATATCTAAAGAAGGAAATTTCAGGTGATGATTGGCTTCATATGCAGAAGCATCTGGAGCGAGTTCTGCTGGAGAAATCTGGTGTTTTTCTTTATTTCA